>CCAG010014106.1:0-86632 GCA_001077435.1 Glossina morsitans morsitans | reverse complement strand
CAGTAGTCTAAACAGGGCGATAAAGACCTTAACGAAAGCCAAAAAGGGAGAGATAACGTTCACCTACGTGAACTAACTTAGAATTTCTACAAAAAAGATTTGAATCATTTTTTAAACAATAAAAATAGCAATATAAATAAAGAAATAATTAAATGATAATTTTTGACAAGAATCGTTGCGAAGCAAATTGAAACAAAACTTTAGGTCAACATTTTCAAAGAAGCGGGTGAAAATATTGTACATTACTTATTGTTATGTCCATACTTACTAAAACCGCCTGCTTATTCATGTCGATAGATTGGTTTCAACATACAATGTATATATATCTCTGAAGATTTTATGTAAGTGAAAGGCAAATACACCAACGGGGCCATCTAACATACGTCAACAATGACTATACATAGTTATCGCTTACAAGTTCGAACTGAAACTATGTTAAATGACAACAACTCCGACTATAACGAAGGTAGACATGAACCTTCAATTTGTTAGGAATCTATTCACTCGGCAGGGGATAAAAGCTTAGGAAAGTAGAAATGAAAAATGTTTTTGGGATTTAATAAAAATCTCTCTAAGCTCGTTCTTCCGTTTCTGCCTCTCTATCCCTCTCTCTTCTTCTATTGTTTTTTCCTGCATAGTATTTTTACTATTTCTTGAACTATAAAGACGCGCTGCCCGAAAACCGTGAGCATTAGAAACTTATGAAGAAAAGTGAAAGATTTATGAAGTATAGAATGATAGGTTCCAGTAAGGTATGAATCTTGAAAATCGATTTAAAAAATGCGAAGAAGTCGAAACAAGTAAATTGAAATAAAGATTAACGATTCGTTAATTTCTAAACCCAGTTTAGCGTTCGTGTTTTTTCAATGCAATACAAATTTTTATTCTTACAGTGGCTGACCTCATTTTTCTTCTTTTTTTTTGAGTTTAAATACGTACGTATAGCTGACGACGCTATACGTAGAAAAAGCGTTGTTTAATAGGAGAATTTGATGCGTTAAGTTCGCATCGTAAAGTAAAAAACAAATTAAAAATTTACTAGTATGACAATAGAGACTATAGCGGGCCATGAATCACTGTCAAACACCCTACTGCATGGGAAGTGGTCGAAAAACTGCCCGATCCGAATTATCTTCAATATAGCTCGTCCTTGGGCCGAAACATGTTCATGTGCCAAATTTCATTAAAACTGCGGTTTGTAGGTTGAACATAAGGAAACAAGACGGACAGACGGATAGATAAGCTTCGAATATTAAAAAAAGTGGGTCTATATCAACTACTTTCTTAATTAATATGCCATAATACTACCAGCGGAGTAAGATAAAAAAAAATTTGATGTACACATGTTAGAGAGGGAACAAACTATTCAAAGCTACCCACTTCAATATGCACTTCATGAAGTGTAAACAGCAAAGCATGAAAAATGTAAAAGTAAAAAATAAATTCCAATGCTACAATAGTTTAAAAGTTTAAGGTGAGTGATGGAATGACCGCTAATTGAGAGATTCTGCGTGTTTGCTTCTAATTAACTATACATAGCTCCTGAAAAATCTATAGCCAACTAAGTTTCGCGACTTTAATAACGTAATTCTTTGTTAAGCCAAGAATTTCACTGGCAGTTTCTCGAACGTTAACTAATAATGGCGTGCTTGTTTTATATAATTCTTTATATCTTGATGAACAGAATTAGTGGAAAGTGTTACTTGTTCATTTGCGTTAAAGACCGTTTAGCGTCAACAGCTTGAATTAATTCAATTGAAGACTTCGCAAATAGGAAGTAGTAAAGCAAGTTTGCTGAATTTATCATTTACTTTAATCTTCTTGAAGTTAAGCACATTTTCGAGTGGTTCCCCGTTATTTTGGTGACTTTCAAGGACTTTGGCTAAATATTCGTTTGTAACGCGGTTTAGAAAAGTCATTTGCGAATAGACAAAAAGCAAAGGAGCAAAGCGTGTTGAGTACGTTTAACATTCCAACAAGAGATTCATGCCATAAACAATTCTTCCGTTCTTAGTGCACCTTTTGTAGTTATCAACCAGTACACTACATTCTTCAGCAAAGCAAACTTTTTCTCTCTATAATTTCAAAACATAAGTAATACTTTCCGTTACAGTTTTCCCCTTTTTAAGAATAATTGATTGACACACTGGCTTTTGCGTCCCAAGAAAATGATTAGGTGGCGACGGTTACTATGTTAATCTTTTGGAAAGTAGGCAAAAATACGCAAATTGAAGGCGTTTTAAAACGAACAGGGAAAGCATAGCAAAGCTGCAGCTCTCATATGTATTGAAATAAACTTTGCCATTGGAACGGGCAAATATATTGCATGCAAGTACTGGACATAGCTTGGATCCCACATGAAGCAGACATTTACTTATTGCGCTCAGCGTCATTTCGCTAAGACTCTGGCCGTAACATCACACTAGAATTACCACCAGCTACAAATAAATGCGTATACTCGCATGGACTGATCATGTAATAATGGTTAGTTTATTCAATGAAAGCTGATCTTATATACTTCTTAATTCCATGCCTAAGGTGATTGTTTATTACAATTTTGTTGATGCTAGCGGAAATTTGATCGGTAATTTTAGTTAGGGCATTTAAAAAAATTAAGTCGTAAAGCGTTTCATTGCTTTTCAGTTGCGAAGTTGATTGTGCACACAAGATATTGGACACTTTGGAGCGTCTATTATAAATCGCATAATTGATTTTGCGTCCTATGCTGACTCCATTTCAGTACAAAGTTGTTAATTGATATGTTCTATACGTTATTCAATCGTTCCCGTTTGATGAAATTTTGTTACTTTCCCAAAAATGAAAATCATGCCTCAGATAAAACAGACTCCGCTTTAAACTTCATTTACAAAGATACTCCATTGCAAAGGTACTTAGTAAAAGGTGGACAAGGTTTTAATATTCATAAGAGACTAAATCTGTGACTCGAAAAACTGGTTGCACTTGCTGCATATATGGAACACGCTGATCAGGAATAAACACAATTTTTAGCGTCTTCTGAATATGTCTCTCGATGTCGGTGCTTAAATGAGACATCGTTGCTTGCTGATGGGTATGAAAACTTGAATGTTTCAATTGAAATTTCGCACTAGCAAGAAATAATTTAGTTTCCTTAACTTTGTGTTGCCTTATAAATGCATAAATGTATAGGTAGATATACAGACTCGTAGGTAGACATAAAGACTTTCATTAAAAAAAGAAGTCAAAAAAGTAACTAAGTCATAATTGATAAATTTGTATTTTCTTTACCTTATTACCTATATTACTGTAACGAAGAAGCACTTAATTATATTAATTAGCACTTCCGTAATGAGTTCTCGTTAATGAAATAAATGTACAGTTGTAAAGCGGTAGCAAGTTTATGTATAAACTGAAAGTGCACACGCACACACAGAAGCAAACAATTGAACCTCAATTCGCTTATCACTAACATGAACATTTTCATATGACGTCAACCATTGTTTTATCACATCACAGGTCTTATCAATGCGGCTGGGTGCGTATGAGTGCTGTTGACTTTATACAATAAATATTCGCTTTATTAGACTGTAAGTGATATGGAAATGGCATGTAATAAAATATTCATTTATGTACGTACAGCTGTGGACACATAAGTAGCATGCACTTCACTATGAGAATAAAAATAAAGATTGATCAACAGATACGCAAAACAATATGGAAACAATTTACTTTTATATTGATAGTTACTTTTGTTGTATACAAATAAATTAAAAATTTTTGAATAAAATTGAAACAAATTAATTGATACCCAAAACAATCCTAAAGATACTAAAATCCCTTATAACTAGAAAAACCCAAAAAATGCATATAGTTAAGTGTAATACTAGCCCCTCATACATACTTACTATCCATTCAACATTTCAGACCGGATATAACGTACCGTCTGTGAAGCCTGACTTCTGACTCTCCTTTTTCGAGTGTAATGGAGTGGTTCTTCATAATGCCTCACTTTTTTAAAATATATTTTACCAAATATTAAACGAATTCCCATCACTTTTAAATCTTTTTTTTTTGTATATGATCAGGCACTTGAAAATGTCGCGTAGGCGTAGCTGAGGGTGGTCAGGAAAAGACAAAGATAGAGAAGGATGGAAGAAAGGAACAGTGTTCATGTACGTTCAAAAGTGAAAGCATCAGGCACGAAGGGAAGGAGTACTGCTGATAGGTTGTTTCAAAAACACGCAGCCTGATTAGAAAATGACGAGTCGCTGTAGTATGTCGCACGATATACAGGCAATTCAAGGACGAGTGGGTGGGAATGCTGAGAAAGCGTTGTGATCATGCTAAAGGACATAATTGGTGGACAAATCTCTTTTATTTCTGTAGAACGCATGCCCCGGATGTAGTTGTATGTCAGCAAGAAAAAGTCCACATTACGCCGATGCTCAAGGTTATCTATAGTTTTGGACACACTTTCGTCACACACAAGCATCTGTATGGGGTTGATGATGACCTCCAAGTAACGTTGGATTCGCCCACCCATACATACGAGTTATGCTCTAACTTTGGTCGGATAGAGGCGGCGTAAATGATACGAATGTCAGTGGTAATGAAGTATTTTTTGCGCCGCTTTAAAAAAACCAAATCCTTGGCTGTGTCTTTCCGCACTTCGAAGACATATTCTGTTTAACGAACATCGTTTTATATTCTCATTCGCAGAATATCAAAAGTTGCAGATTTTTTCACATTGACATCACCAATATAGAAGGGTTTGCTCATCACTTTTCTGTGCGTTAGGGGGCAGCTAAGATAGTGGCTTTATGTACCACTTGCCGAAAAAAATCTTTAATATGTTTTTTAAAAAAGTAATTCCATACAATTTTTCCCATTCAAATACAGGATCCTGTATAGTCCTACATAGACCTAATACATATATATTCTCGTATGTGATCGATTCAGCCCTTTTTGGCTGTTTTCTGTCGAGCTTAACAACCCACCCAGCAAGGTAGTGCATATTCTGCATAAAAATGTTCATAAATCCAGCGTATAATTAATTGATAATTGCTTCGACAAAACCGTTTTCTTTTTTAAAAAAACGTAAATAAGATTAATTTGACAACAAAATAATTAATTGTGATCCAAAAAAATATCTGAGATTGTTGAAAGTGAATCTACATAAATAGCAATAACAAAAGTGCAGATGTGCGCTAGCGCTTCGAATACTTGGAGAAAATTTAAACAACAATAATAACGGCATCAGTTCTTTAGCAACGAGTCTCATAATGGTAATAAAGCGAAACACATGTGTAGTGGCGGAGCTAATGAATAAAACATTGGAACATATCACGCCACCAACATCAAGAACAACAAGAATTTATAAACAATAACAACAGTCGGTAGCTACAGTGATAACAACTTTATAAATAAATAGCTATAACAAAAGGAAGTACAAACAAGTATAGCGCCAGCAACAATAGTAGCAGCGTCAACATCAACTACAGGTAAACCTGTTTTCGTGCGGTTGATTAAAACCGCAAAAAAAATGTTCACAAATTTCGTAAATAGCTGCAACAAATGATTTTTCATAATATTTTAAGGAAAATTTTGATTTATGCGGCTGAGAGGAGGCACATAAAAAATCTCACTTACAAAATATGTCAACACTTTACGAAATGGGGAGCAAGTGCTTTCTAAACAAAACGAATATTTAAATTACGCAAGGAAACGTTCAAAAAGATTTCTTTCTCTCACTTTAAACATGGAGATATTTTCAAACTCGCCTCGGCGTAGTGCAAGAAACATGTATTCTTTCTCTGCGCACTTTAGATTCATATACACCATAAAAAAAGTTGCACAAAGAAAATCGCACAACCAAATAAGTCGCATAAAAGCAATTGCATAGAAAGACAGCGCAAAAAACAGGTTTAATTGTATAGCAATAACTAAGAGCGCTATAAAACAACAATAGCAGTAAAAAGAACAATTCCGGTAGCACTTATTGCAACGAATACAATACTAACGAAGGCAGCAGCCAACAGCAGTAGCAATAATAATCATATATATGTTCATCTGGTTCAAATACTTTTCTAAATTATTATCTTGAAGATAGTATTCTGTGTTATTAGTCTACAATTTGCTTTTCAATGATCGATTATCTCCATCCTGGTTGGATGTGCATACATTGATTGGATAGATTTACTGTGGGCTGGCGGTGTGTGCGCACTACACATGGCAGACGTTTTAAATACGCGGAAAGAGTTGGTGATGCGTTGGGCGACGCACCCAAGGGCATCTAGAGCATATATCTCGTTCACAACAATTCAGGTTCAGTTTATTTAAATTATGCGAAGGATTCTCAAGTCGCCCTTTTTAACATCTTTGTGAATTCATTCGTTTTTCACTTTGTCCCAGTTACTGTCTGCATTTCTCAGGGTTTGCCGATGGATATAAGAAGTCGCTGTACCGTGCAATAGATAGATGATAATCCCCTCATGTGCAATAAAGCTTAAGAAGTTAAATATCATCACCCTTTTTAAACTCTTTTTTAATGTATGTGTATTGTGCATTAAATGTAAATTAAAAGTAAATGTACAAGTATATGAAATGCTTGACGAGAATACATGTACATATTTATACACAGGAGCATTGTCATTTGAATAATATTCTCATTAAGTTATTTAATGACCGTAGGAGAAAAAAGGACTCAACTTTTCACTTAAACGGTTCGTGTCGTTTTTTTCTCCCCCTTCTCTTTCTATTTGCCTCCGTAATAACAATCACATAAGAATGACAATACTAACGTTCAGACAAATAAAAAATACGAACAGATACTTGCATTTGCATATTGTATAATAAACATAAATGTATAACTGCTGAAGGTAAATAAAAAAACATTTGACTGGCGACGACAAACGATATAAATAGCAAAACTCCCATTTGCTGTACTAGTTGAGTTTTGTTCAGAGCTATTTATCTGCAAGGCGGTATCAATGTTTGCCTGCATTCAGTTTATTTGCGATCTAAAAGTTTATGTTTGCTTGCATGTGCATGGTTTTAAATTTTGTTACTGACAATAAAGAGAAAGAAAAATAAAACCCAAGAGAATGGCTTCCGCGCTTTGCATTAAGCATTAAGTGTTTCCATATTTGTTATTCTTATTGTGATTCGGTTTATCCACATGCACGTCACACAATATTCGCTTTTCCTTTCTTTTAAATTAAAGATTTTCCTAATTTAAATTTTAGTATACAAGTTGAATATGCATAATTAGCTTACAATCTCTTGGGATATTTACTTTTAATGTTTATCGCTGCTACAACTAAAAAAGAAATTTATGTCTTGAGTTTTGCCAAAATATCTCTGCAACATTCAGCTGCGTCACGTGACATAAATTCATTATGAAGATAACCCAGGCAATTAATGATAGTCTTTGTTGGTTGATCCATGGTTATACATCAAATTAATGCGAACGTAAATATCCTGTACAGCATATAGAGGATTCAAGTCGACGCAAAAACTTTCTAAGAATGCAATTTAATAAAATCACTCTTAGTATACATTCAAGTTAATTGAAAGCCACTCTGCTAAGCAAGTATGACAACCGTGTGGCAGGCAATTGTACACTTTGGTACATATGCTAAGAGCTGTACACATACTGGAACGAAGCAAGATATCGACTTGAGTTAACAAATGCTTTAACTGTTCACAACAAAACAGAATAACGTCATCAGCTAGGACAAGAAATTATTTTTGCCTGTCAAAGGTATCTATCATCAATCTGTTTTAGTTATTTCCTTAGCACCTGTTACTTATTCAGCTTGCAATCGATTCATTTTTACTCAACATAACTGCTCTGCAAAGTTGAAGTAACAATCAAACCATATGCAAATTACGCCCATGCATACTTTTGATAAGATAAGGATCGGAGGTAGGATTCCAGTCAAATCAACAACCGTCGACAAACCCAAAGATCGAGAGCGTAGGACATTAGTCGTAGGACCTAGTATCCACAGGATCTAAAACTGGGACTTCACAAACGAACGCTTTCATTTAAATGGTATGCATGCACAAATGTGATAAATCAACCTTTGCATTGAGAACAAAAATTATTAATAAATTTGTGTGTTTAAGATTTTTGCTAATAAAAGAAAAAACTTTCGTGTAAGCTGCACTTGCTTCTTGTCTATATGTCTATCTATTTGAGTATTAAAATTTTCATTGTTAATCGGTTCGAATAAAGAATACATTTTAAAATCTAGGAAAACCTTTAAACTGCAAATATCGTTTACATTTAGCCGTATGTGAATAATGAGGAGATTTCTTGACTTAAAATTTATTACCAATCTGACCATTTCTTAGCCCACATAACACTTTTTTATACCTTACACGGCTGTATGTACGAAATATCCAGAGTTCACTTAAGAGAGTTGCCCCTTTTATTATACCGATCGATTCGGCATCAATTTTTGGATCGATTTAAGTTTATCTCTGCGTCCGTTCATCTATCTGTAGGTCTGCCGGTTCATATGTCCGTCTGTTTGAATATTCGTCTATCTGTGGGTCGGTCTGATGCGTATCCATATAATTTGCTATAGGTTATTGAAATTTTCAAGAAATGTTGACCGAATTCGCTACACTGGTCCGTTTTGGAATCAGTACCATTAAAAATGGTCTGGATCCTTTCGAAAATGTTCCGATATAAAAATAATTTCAAATTTTCAAAATTCCTCAACAAAAACTGCATGTCTGCTTCAAGAAAACATTTGAATAAGGTGGACTAGTTTCTTGAATCCCCTACCCTACAAAACTGTTCCTACGAAAAATAACTCAAAACCGCTTAAGTTTTAATATTTTTTGATTAAAATTGACCCGTATTGGTTACTTGATGTAAAGGCTGCTCGTAGCAGATTTGAACCACATAGATATATTTCTGAAATTCCATCCCATAATAGATAAGGAATCATAATATCTTTGATAAAAAGACTAAATTTTCCTCAATTCACGTCTTGAGTTTCTTCCTCTCACGGGACAAACGGAGTGGTGGAGAGTATTCAACCGTCGGCCGTGCGCGAGTGTAATGTTTTTACCTGTCATTAATGGAATTACCTTAAGCGATATGTACCATATAGTCAATATTATGTTTTTACACTCAAGCTTAAGTTCTCTCATAAGCTCAGTTGATTATCACCTTTTTGGTTGAAAATGACGGCATCGAACTTTTACTGCTTTTTAAAAATCTGTGCACACATTTAGTTTAATAGACATCCACATCGCAGTTGCTGGAAAATAAGCAGTGAAAATAATCATAAAATTGCTTTTCAGGTATAGCAATCGACATAGAAATATGCTGCTCGTCTTTCACCTACGAGAGGAGAATTTTATTGATACAATTTCCCGCTTTTTTTTTTTTTTCTTCTTTAATCTCATTTTCTACTATATTATTGGTTTATGTGTTTTCATTTTCTTCTAATCAGCTTTATTTTTTGCATGATATGCACTTTAATGTGTTCTTAATGCCACAGTGAACTGGAACAAATCTTTCTCAGTTTATTGTGCTTACATGCTCTGTACGCCTGTTTATATTTAAAAGAGCTACAACAAAATGTTGTATATAAATTCTACAGGATATTCCCAACGTGGGAAAATGTATTAATTTTGTATTCATAAGATTTCAATCTTAATCTATGTATGTAGTTTAAATTTGTGGATAATAGGAGCTTGAAAACTGTTAGGCTTTTTGAGAAGGGAGTGCCACATGGCACTGTTCCGCTATCATGTACTGGAATATAGCAGCGAAGATCATATGATCTGATGATAATAGAACTTTCTATTCAACTTACGAAATGCTAAAGGAGATCAAAGAAAATATTCGACGCAATATTCACAAAATCTTCCTGTTATACTGTGTCAAAAGACTAGGTACAGTACGCACACAGCTTTTTATGTTAATAAAGCAGAACGACTAAAAGTGAATAAAAAACAATATATTAAGAAAACGAATGCGAAACTTTACACTCGACAGAAAGTCTGCACAATGTACATTAGGTGTGATTTCCATCATTCGAGAAGCATAAAATAAAGAAGAGAGAACGTCTGTATAGTGCAACGGAAAAATTCTTCTCTGGATGTAATAAAGCAAGTAGCAATTAGTGTTGCTATTATTGACTTAGATTAGATCGGAGGAATGGTTTTCACATTTCATTTCATTTGCTTTACAGGCTGCAATAAACGTTGCTTATTATAGGTAGCAACAAATCGCTAGCGAAGAGGAACAACTAAGAAGAGTGTTCAAAGAAATTCTTCAAAATAAAAGCTAGACTCTCAGAAAACTCAGGCACTTTTGGTGTTGCTGTCATCAATTTAGCCCTTTCTTGTTGCAGAAGGGTTGTTTTAAAAAAATGTTCCATCTGGTAATGTGTAATGTTTTTATAAGAGAATGAAGCGACGCCTTTCGATTTTTTTTAAATGAGATCGCATTTGTTCACGCTAAGCCTTAATGTCAACCTACAACCCAAATGGCTTTAATCGTCACTTTCCAGAAAAAGTCTCCACTTTTCCGGCAGCGATATTAAACGCTTCCGCCAGAATCCGCACAGTCTTGCGCGATTTTAAACGTTCTCGATCGGCTCCCCGTATCAGATAATAATTCCAAATCTTCTCTGTCTGACCGTTCATTACTTTGCCTCTCTGCAATAATTTGAGTCTCAGTTAAAGCTCGCTTTTCACAATGAATTGTGAATTTTGCAATTCTTTAATTCCACCTTTCGACTTTTCCTTAAAATACGCTAACTGCAAATTTGTTTTTAAACTTTTTGGAAATCATTCATTCCAATTAAATCTATTTAGAGTACCTTGTAATTTTTGTTATCAAATATTTATGAATCTTTTTGATAATCCAACAACAACGTGAGTCGAAATATTACTGTACGCGTTGGCAGGGGCAAGCTTTAAGATTTGTGCACTACAGTTCTTGTTGATTTTTTAGTTAGTAATTTATCATCAATTTTTTTTTTTTTTCGTTTTATTGACGGTAGTAATTACAATTTAGAAGAATTTTCCTTCCACGACGTTTTCATATTTTCCATAAATTTCGCTTTTTCTTTCATTCCTTCTTCTAAAAGAACACATTTTTCGGTTATTTTGACATAATCGTTTCTATGGATAAATCAAAAACTTGGTTTTATTTATAAATTGCGCATAAGTTATGCAGAAATGAAGAAATTGTATATGGAATTAATTCAATTCTTTATAGAACTGCATATTGTATGTATGTGCGATAAAGCAAAAGGGAGAAACCTCTCAAACCGTAACAATTTCAAATATTGGACAACATCAGCATCTTAGTTTATACAGGGAATAAAAGAAAATTATAAATAGAATGGTGACGAACGCACACATTTGTGTGTCCGCCATAAGCGCATATAGCACAAACTGTGGGTGAGTGATACTTTCGCTTAACACCAGATCTACCACATAGGTTAATTTAACTCTTGCTAACCTTTGAGCATCAAAGAAATAGTTATAAGGCGTATAATGTTCCAAAAAGTTTTAGTGGCTGTTAATTATAGAGAGAAGCCTGTAGATAGCGCTAGTCAACTGTTTTTTACCCGGTCTAGTTTTCGAGATAGCGATGACTTATACTTGTTTCTATCAAAATGCGGCTATTTGACGCACAATTTTGGGCCATCGCCACAGTTCCAGAAATGCAGGAGAGGCTCGAACATTCGTCAAACATTTGGGAGTCCAACGTTTAGATATGACTTATTTCTATCCACATTCACACTCACAACATGGAAGAAACTGAAACAATAGACAAACACAACACATAGATAATGCCTTTAAATTTTCACCTATAACTTTCGATCGCGTGAAGGTGTTTCCGCGAAACTGCTGCCTAGATGATCGTGAGAACGAAAATGTCGGTATGTCTGCTGTTACAATATACCAAATGTTATTAGTAAGTTACGAATCTAAAGTATAATGGGTATGTCACAGAAGTATC
This sequence comes from Glossina morsitans morsitans, assembly GCA_001077435.1. NCBI lineage: Eukaryota > Metazoa > Arthropoda > Insecta > Diptera > Glossinidae > Glossina > Glossina morsitans. Next base: position 74,652 of record CCAG010014106.1, on the reverse strand, counting down.
AGAAGTAATATCGTATGCATACGAGATAAAAAATTCGATTGGGGCCAATACAACTAACTTCTGAATGTGTACATACCTAAGAGAGGCAACACAGGAAGGTCTTCTCTTATTGTTGCGTCCTTTGATTATTGTCATCAGTATCAGGTCACTTTTACATACAATTCAAGATTCATAATTTTTTTCATGCCACATAAACGCTCAAAATCTGTTTTCAGCTAATAAAGAGCTGCTGGTGTCAAAACAGCACAGTTTTACTATGACTGTTGTAACGTAACAATCAAGGCACAAAATATGTAGAATTTTCCAAACGTATTCCCTTTTCTTAAAATTTCAAAACAATTTGAAATCTTGGATAAAAATCTGAAAAAAAAAATTCTAGATAAACTTTATTTCTGGCTTTGTGTGATTTTTTGTGATTTTCACCCTTCAAACAATAATGGATTTCTCCACAGACAATGATAACAATCGAGTTGCAACAAATAACGAATCGTCGGAGGAGCACATCTCTTCCCATGAAATGGAAAGGAGAGAAGAAGAGAAATTGAAAGCAAAATATCCGATATTAAGAAACTCCAATATTAATAACATAATGGTGATGAAACGTTTGCACAAAAGGCAGAAATATTTTGATTCTGGAGATTACCAAATGGCTAAGCAAAAAGGTCACGACGTCTCACAAGTTTTACCTAACATAGTTACCGGCGATATTATTCCAACCGCTGAGAGATTGCGAGTTCGTAAAAGCTCCACAATACAGGGGAAATGTTCCTTCACGCAGTGTAATAAACCTGAAACTCCAAGTTAACTTCTATCTTAACTTTCCAATGACAATGCAATTGCACTCGCGGGAATTGTTGAATTTGTATTTTTGAGAAAGAGGAACACGCAATTTATACACTCTTTTTAAACACTTCGGATATTTGCTAAATTTTTCAATTTCCCTAAGCCCGCAAGCATTATATATTTTTATATAAAGTTGTTATTGCTCCTTATATTTTGATTAAATTTTTGTTGAAATAAATAAACTTGCAAATAAAAACCTTTTGAATTTTAAAACAAAGCAATTTTTGCTATATTGAAAAATCGAATTTATTGCTCAAAAAGAAATGGAATCATTGTTTATCTTATAGCGTCCAACACATGGTTTCTATGAATTCATTTCAAATGAGAAATTGTTTACAATGAATCCGCACATTTGGGTTGTCTTGCATCGCACTTTTCCACCTTTCGCAAGTCCTCGTTGCCACATTTTCTATTTTGTTATTTTTTAGTTGCAGGTTTACTAATAACACCTGTATTCAGGTATACGTTTAGCGCTTTTTCCTAGACATACTTTATCTTTGCTTACATTATGCTGTTACTTTTAATTTCTACTTCTCCTTTCTTATCTATTTACATTATGTTTGTTGTTTGCCTAAATTAGAAATGTTTCTATGCCTATGTAAGTGCTTACTTCATCTATACCTTGAATTTGAAAATTTGTTGGCGTTTATTTATTTGTACGCGCCACTTCTTTCCTCGTCACTATTTAACTAATAAGTGTTTAAATATATATGGAATTTTAAAACGCATGCTTGCTGTCTTGCAAAACCATATATAGCTTTTGTTTATATTGATGGTCGCGGCTGGTTCTCCAGGTCTTCAATTGGCTTGTTTTTACTTTTTTTATTCTTGATCCACGTGTTTAGCTCCTGAATTTCTTCTTCACATTCCATGGTTACCTCCAAAGACTTTGCGGTTTGTATTTTCTTTGTGAGATACGCTATCCTTCTTTTCGCTTGTACCATTTTCCCTGCTCGCTTGTTAGGCTTTCGTTTAGAGACCTTTGTTGCCTTTTGTTCTTCGACTAGCTTTTGCCTTTGCAAGTACTCTTCTATGCATATTCTTTTGGGATTGCTCATGAGAAGACTTAACGGGCAGTGAAGAAAACTAACGTTCAATGCTTTTGGATATGCCAGCTTAATGTCAACGAACTAATAGAGCACGCGCACTGACTGCCTCACGAATGATGCACAATTTTGAGAATGCAAGGGGTTTATATAAAAATTCAGCTGAACCAAACTGTGGCATTTCTAGCATGTGCCTACATGCGGTATGCGGTAAGACAATGTTCTTCACGAATTTGTTTACTAACAATTCGTAATCATTAGCTCACTTAAATTTATTAAGACACTGGAAATACTAAACGATCGCTTTCTCGAATTTCCACTTAAAACCACCATGTCTTATAGCAGCAGTGCATAAGATCCAAATGTGTGCAATAGCCATGAGTACTGAACGATGCGTTGCTGAGTGAGTAAAGGATGTAATTGGATAGCAAGTCGTAAATGATTTCTTAATGTGCGATTTTTTATTTTTTATTTACTCTACGATAAGCACACTCCGCTTATGAGAATCGATGAAATGACTGAATGAAGTTCGATCCCCGATGTGAACTTACTAATGCACTTAAGGTAATACACTAATATTCTACATTTGCAACAGAAATGCCGTCACATTTTATACTGGCCGAACTTTCCAAACTATACTAAGAATTTTATTTCATTGAAGAACTTTTACTGTCTGAGCTCGCCAACAACGAGACATTGCAGAAGGAATGGGTTGCATGACTTGAAGTCCCGCGTTTTAATATGGGACTTTTTTGTTGACTTACATATACATACGATATATATAAGATATACAAGAAAAATTTGGTAATACGTAAATACAATGCGAAGTTTGTTCGCACATATTCGCCCTTTGTTAAATTTATATTACAATTTTATAGTTTTACTAAAGAAAACTTTAAAAAAATTCATATCAATTCGATAAAGTTGTTGTTGTTTAAATAGTTCTCCCAATTGCTTCAAGCACTAATTTGCGGATTTTCATCACATTTTATGCACAGCGGCGCAGAGTTAAATTAACGAAGTGGGGCGTTAGACAGCTTTCTTTCGCTTTTTTTAGATACAACTCTTTCAAGTTCGCTTATTATCCGCATATACCATCTTTACAGCGCACACACTTTTTTCTGCTTTAATTGCGTAAAGAATTTTCTTCCCTAAACTGTAAGGGAGCAGTGTGTCGGCTTCAAAGGAACAATAAAATGAAGTCAAAATTATAAGTGGCAGACTTCAAAATGTCAAATTGCAGACTATCTGTGACATTTGATAATATAAACAAACAATATGCTATTCGGCAAATATACATTTTGACGCTGGTGTTATGCTTTTAAGAAGTTTTGCTTACGCTGAAGATACTTTTGCATATACATACATTTAAATTCAACTGATAAGTTCATTCATTGATACATCCCTTGCGTATTATTCATTTTGTCAAAACGTTTGTAGCACTCAGAAGGAAGCTTCGAAGACCCCACAAAGCATATATGCTCTTGCTCGGCGTCAAATTGTGAATGGGTTTAAGCAGGTCATTCCCTCCGTATGTCCTTCTATGTAGTGTCTATTGTAACCATCCTCCTGACTAAAATATTAAGCTACCAACTTCAGATTTGGCAGAGATATTGTACGTTTTTACATGCAGGTTGCAACTGAAAGTCGCCCAAGTCGGTCCAAAGACATGTATCACGTAAATTACCTATGTTTTTCAAAACGAATAAGAAATGTTTTTTTTTGCTCATTGCTTATAAACTACAGCAGACAGACCTACAAAAATTTGAACGTATATTCTATGGGGGATGCTACAGTGCTTATGGGAGAAGGAGAAAGATTGACTAATCCTCATCATAATGTATTTTCCATTGTTATATTTTTAATACCTTATCTCACTTAAGCACATGCTTCTCTTCTGCGTATCTGTCCTTCTGCCCAAGTATGTAGCATCAGTGGTAAACAGTGAAAATATCGCCTTCAAATTTGCAAACGAATTTGAGAACGGCCCACATCTTTCAAAGGACACGCCTACAACACCCACATGCCTAAGCGACATAAACTGACAACACATTTACTTTCCGTGTTTTTAGCTTGTTACTCATAAAATACAACACATCTACCATAAAAGCTTCTCTCTTTGTTCTGAAAATAGAAAACGTAGGGTAAGAAATATCTGTTCTGTTCAGTTAGCAAAAAGAGTACAAGGTCGTAAAAATTGCTAGAAGATGCATTTTTGGTCGCGGAGTTGTTTTGTAGGGTTCATTTTTAGCAATCACTTATCTTTCTGTTACTGTTTACTAAATTCTTTACTGTAGGAGGCGAAGTGGTGCATGGTATTCAATGGTCGGCCATGGCTGGGTACAGCCTTTTAACAGTACACCGAATTCTAATTGTACACCGAACGGACTCAATTCTCTTTGGCAACAGAAAATTGCTGGTACTTCCCGAATCTCGCTGCCTATCAGCTTAAAATGACACCTTAATCGTGTTTGTCGTGCAAAATTTTAAAACTAAATCATGTATAATCACTTCTCACGGTTTTGCATGTTTGTGATAGAGTGAGTATTCAGCTTTTTACAGAACTATTTACGTGTAGACGTGTGTCTACTTCAAGCTTAAAGGGGTTTTCTATCTTTTTCTCCTACTCTTTTGTATTACTTTTGTTTCACTCTTCAAATTCCCGTATGACTTAATCATTTATTTATTTATTTCTAAATATTATTTTTATATTTTCACTTATTATTTATATCTCCACCAGCTGTTATTGCAACACCGATGTTCTTCAATCATTTTTTCAATTCTTAAATCGACAAATAAATAATAACTGAAATGGTATTAGTTAATACATAAAGGTATGAATTGCATGAATGAAGTGAAGTCTGCCTCTCTAACTTTGTTGCCTTACTTAAGTAAGAACGTACATTGCTGTTACCTTCTTTGAATAGAATTTTTGTGAACACAAGAAAACTTTTTCGCATAAGTACGTGCTTATTTTTCACGTTTGTCTTACTTTTTACATTGAAAGACTGAATGTATATCTGAACGAAAGTTAGGTAAAAACACTTATAATTGCAAATAGTTTTATAGACTATATATATATATATATATATATATATATAATAGAAAGAAACTCGCTCCTTACTGCTAGAAGAAGGCAAAAAACAAAGACATATTGAAGGGAAGTGAACTAAAAATGTTTTTGCGAAAAAATTGACGTCAATATGTCTGGTGCCGGTCTGTCTGTCAAAAATTGCTTGTAAGCACGTACCAAAAATTGTTTCTGTACTGTTCGTGCTTGTTAACACCATACACTTATCAGTATATAGGAAAGTTAGCTATAGATAGAACACTGCTCTGTATATATATATATATATATATATATATATATATATATATATATATATATGCATATTTTTAGTATGTAGTGGTATATATGTACATACCATACTTAGTAAAGGACGCTGATAAGTTCAAAAAGTAATGATGGTGTGCATTTTTAAAGGCAAGGTATTCTCTAAGGTGAGCAAATTTACAGAGAGCATATATTAGAAACTTTGAATTGACTATACTGCCAAAGTCTAGAGCTCAAAGCTCTGATTGGAGATCGTTCAAAATGACTTTGTGGTCGTGAGGCGTTTTGCAACACACCATGAGTAAACAATAGTTCTCTTAGATAGCTGTTGCGATAAAAGCAGCAGTGCGGACATAATTGTGCACGTGGGCAATTGTTAGGAAAATTAAAAAAAGATTTTCTCTTCTATAAGCAGGCGAGCCAAAATCTATCAACAAAAAGTTTGCATAAGCAAGTTACAACACTCTAGTCGGGTGAAAGTGCAACCCAATATCATACACTGATACTTTCCTTATCAAGAAGATATCTGAAGACGAGGTCAATGACATCCAATTGTACAAAGTTTTTGTTTTTTTGTTAAAAAGTTTATTAATTACCAAACAATTCCATCATATTTCTTTTTTATATAATATGAGCAACCATTCACGGTACTTCTCCTATTCCTGTAATTCGATGTGGGACATAAAGAAATGAGGAAAGAGGTGTGAGAGTGGTTGTAGCCTAGCGGGTATGTGCCCAGTCGATAAGTGTTATACGTTTCTCGATTGAGCAGTCACTATAACTACTCTACTGCATAGAGATTTGTTCGTGGTTTGATTCCTGGTATGATACTTAAAATAAGACCTATTTGCATTTCGACGTTTATCTTTGACAAGAACCCTTAGCGTAACTTGCACTTAATTACTTGCAAATTGTAGACATTGTGTAATCTATTATAATAGGCCTTAATGGCTGCGAGGTTACATAGGCGTCAACAAAAATGATTAATTAAATAAATTGGAACTAAAATTTTAGCGTTAATTATGGACGTATTTCCGAATCGAACACGCAGGTGCAGGATATCTTTTCCAAAATATCTTTCCCAAAAAAACAGGATGGGGACACTCAAAGGGTCCTTTCATATAAATAAAAGCCATCAAAAAATTCTGGCACATTACATGTCTTATAACCATTTGTTTGCAAATTGCTTTGAAGCACTCAGAGCGAAATTTAATTTAGTGACTGCCCTGCAAGTCGAAAACGAAGCGTTCTCTTTCTGAGGCTACCGCTTACATGGTACAGAATGTGATAATAAAACAGAAAGACATAAAACCATGGCGTCGAAATATAAGCAAAGAGAGAGAGGGAGAGAGAGAGAGAGAGAGATAAAGCTAATTGTTTACTTAATATCCTTGTGAAATTTAAAATTGTTGTAATCTTCCATATATATAACAGTGCGGTTGAAATGAGTGTGAAGTCAATGACATTTGCATCATTAAATTATTACCATTTGTTTGTATTTATTTTATGAATATCTGGTGGATAATGAAGAATCATTAAAATCTTAAAAAAAGAAATGGAATTACACTGGGCTATAACCGAATCTTTTACACCGAACATGTTTATAGAAAAAAAAAAAAAAACGAAGAAAAAGCCTTAACTTTTTGTACTCTACCAGATTGGGTGGTTGTGAAAGATTTTTTCTCTTAGTGTTTGCCCGTAGAATATAAGTTGAAAATTTTCTTATTTTATACATTGGACTTTATGAGCAACAAGTAAAAAGTCCACTTTTTTGCTTTTGAAATGGTACGTTCTCTTAATTTCTCTTGTGTAGTAGCTGTGCCGTTTAAAACAATTGGTGCGTTTACAATGCCAGCAAGCGTGTAAGAACTCGTAATGCTTTTACAAATGTCAAGCCAACTACCAAATTTTTGCGTCCCAGCGAGTTGACGCCGGGCGCAAGAAATCACACACTGGCGGACAGACTTAGATGCTAAACTGGATTCAGAAAATGATACAAAATAAGAATTTATACAATTTCTAGCTTCTCGGAAGCTTCCTCGTGGATGTAAACGTTTTTGAAAGAACATATTCCCAAATGTTTCTTTAGTGAGCATAAAAAATTCTGAATCATCTAAGCAACGGCCAACCTATGATTCGTGATCTTTTTCCAATTTTACCTAAGTGACAAACGTTCTATTTGTAACATTGCACACTGTCTTACCCATTATTCGCCGTTAGCACTTTAGATCCCTTTTTTCTTTGAGCAGACAGGCAAGCGAACATATAGTTGTCGGCCACTTATATACTAAAACAAACAAAGAGGTTACATTATGCATTTCATTAACTTCAGTACGGGGCGTGTTTCGATGCGGTTTTTTAAAAATTTGATACGCACCGATACTAGATGTAAATAGTAAAACTCATGGACTAACATCACTTCGCTTACACGTAACGCCTTTCTCTATAACGAATTTTCAAAATAAGGCGTCATATGGTAAGATGTGCGAAAATGTAGTCTGATCCGAACCTCTCAATACCGTTTGTTCCTCAGCCAAAAAACTTCCCTTCATCAAAATATTTCTAAAGTTGCGAACTGTAGGTTAAACATAACCGGACAGACAGACAGACAAACTAGATCCATTTAGAAAATGATCCTGAAACGAGCGGTATTTTAAAAGGAGGGTCTATCCTATGTCCTTCTAAGTGTTGCACACATTCAAACAAACTTAGAATACCTTATACCACAAGTGAATATAAAAATACATCGTTTTAATTTATGCGAATGTTTCTCATTAATTATTGCGAATTTATGCATTTGTTGCATTCTATATATTTATTGAGATCCCCTACCGGTACGAATCAAATGAAACGTACGATGTGATTACAATTATTTTTCAAGTATTTTCTCGTTTCGGTATACGGTACTGATGAGCGTGGAAAACCTTAACACAAATTTGATTGTACACCGTGTTTATTGTCAAGGACGGAAGGGTTACAATTTATTTTGTTTGCGTTATTGTTGTTCAGGTGAATTTATTTATTTCTTTTGTTATCTGCTTCGTTTTTTCACTTTCTTTGTTTTAGGGGACAAGTTTTTGTGACTATTCAGTGTTTCTCGTGCCAATATTTATTAAATCACCCTCAAGATTATCTGCATTTACGTTTTCATGACGGTATCTAAACGGTTACATCATTAGATCAAGATAAATATTTTGGCAACAGAACTGTGTGTTGTATTGTTTGCTAAGTACTTTTTCATGCTCCGGCTCAGAGAGCATACCAGTTTGTGCATTTTATTCGTTATATCCACAAATAAGGATTATAAGTTTTAAAATATACAGTGTCGGCCAAAAGGTGTACTCGTTTGCTTAGTCGCTATTTGGTCGTAAGGCATTCCACCACTTGGGAGACAGATTCAACATGTAAAGGAACGAACGGTACAACTTGAAAAACATTTATAGAAAATTCTTGAAATTGAGTAATAAAAGCTACCACTAAAGGACCTCATATGTACCACAAGCTTAACCAGAAACATTGCTTGCGTCAGAGACAGAGTTTATAGCTAATTTATTTTATAAAAACTAATTTATAATGCTGAGGTTGCGATAGGATAATGATAACCCGGACCTTTTGTTGGGAGATCAGACAAATGCAGTTGTGGTCTGTCCATATTCTATAGATAATAACATGGTAAAAATAATTTGTTTAACTTCAGGAAATGTGTCAGTGCTTGGAATTCGTATCCTGATTTCAATTGAAAACATGATGAACAGCGCACTGGTTTCTTCTTAACTATTGTTGGGTATCTAAGCTTCGTTCAAGCTGAACGCAATTTGCTGTGAACACATTTATAATTTTCTCTCAAACTGCTAGGTGTACGAATGAGTTCTCCTCGTTGAAATTGGTTACTTTACAAAATCTACATGCCTCGGTTATTTCTTCTGAAATCGCAGGTATAGATAACTTCGACATTGACGCGTTTAGGATAAAAGTTTCAGTGTTTTATAATCCGCAGCTTAGTGTAAAGAGATGGACATCATTTCGATTATATTCCCCTTTAAAATTGAAAAAAAAAAAAATGTGGCTGAAGCTATGGAACTAATTAGGTTGATTTGGAGTGAAAATGCAGTACGCTATGTAACTGCTAGCTCCATGATTGTTCTCCAGACGTATATCCTTCTGATTAGCACTGGTTTAGACTGATGCAGTCACAAATAGCAAGTCAGTAGCTCACAAAAGTTGAAGATGGGCGAAAACGAGTCTATGAATATTTCTCCTCGAAATCGCGGACTGTTTACTACGGGGGCATCCATAAGCTTCCCGATAAGAGTCGAAAGACCATAGAAAATTATGGTGGATACTTCGGTTATAAAAGATTTCCGACAAGTACACATTTTAATTCAATTTGAATTTTACCAAAAACTCCGGAACATTTATTTGTACACCTAATATAGAAAATAATTTACAATGTTGTTGTGTTTTTAGATTTATTTTTTATTTATACAAATCGTACAAATACTTTCGATTCTAGATTTATATGTGTGTATGTTTAAAGAGGTGGAAGAGGAGTATAGAATTTAGACAAAAGCTTACAGTTTTAAATTTTATTTACCAATTTCACTTATATCTGTTGTTACTCTTTTCTTTTATGTTTTCTTCTTTTTGCCTTAGCTCTATTTGAGTAGGTGAACATCAACACTGTGCTTAAGCTTTGAATCAAAATTTCCTATTTCCTATTTCTTGGATTGAATCACATCCCATGGAAGGATGCTAATGGCAAAAAGATTGAATTTCTTATATTTTATGATGAAAATAGATATTTGAGAATTGAACATAAATTTGGATGACGTCAGTTCGCATTTTGATCGCTTTCTTAGACCTACCGCGGAAAGTGGGCATTTACATAGAGAATGCAGAAACGTATTAGGCGAAGTGATGTAAGCTATTTAATGATCGGCCTTGCCCGACTATAATATTCATGGTGAACATCGAATTTCAATCTAGACTAGAGCCGATGCAGTTAGTGGCAAAATGACAGGCTAAAAGGCCATTTGAAGACCAAAATTGTCCACAGACCGATCAACGATCAAACAGACAAAATTTTCCTTACGTGTATAAAGCTGTTTATGTCAGAATAGGTTCGCGAAAACGAAAGAAGAAGAAAAAAAATCGCTTAACGCATAACTTCACGAAAAGCGTGTTCATGGGCATTTTTACAATACTAACAAGAAAGCTGAAGCATTTATATTCGGTAAATAAATATATAAAAATTCCAAATTTTATTTGCACGGCTCTCGTAAGGCTTAAGTTTTTTAATTTTTTTTATTTGTTTGCTTATTTTTTTTTTTTGGGGAGAGGGGTAGGTATTAGGAGAGAGAAATGGTGGCCGTAAAGTCATTTTTCGATCATGACTTTTACGATTGCGAGTGGTACAATACGGACGGAGGGACGAACTTCAGCATATCGATTCAAAATTTTCCATTAATCGCTGATGTATGCTTTCAACGGTGTTTTCGAAGGAGGTTCACGGGAGTGACTAATGCTATGATAAATTAAGCATGACATCGTCTATTGTAAAGGGATAAAGAAAGACAAATTTTCTGAATAGGAAATTTCCTTGTTTTTTTAAGCTAAGTATAATGATGAAGAAAAAAAGAGTGTAAATGGAAGGAATTAATCTATGAACGCTTTAACAAAAGTTACTTGCTATCCAGAATCGTCAACACGCTCTCATTCATGCACACCTACCTAGACAAGCCTTTGTTTTGCACATTTCCGATCTACCAAGCGAAATGTTCTTCTCCTACATGCAGTGGTACACAAACATACTTAATATTCTCAACTTTTGAATGTGAAAAAGAAAAATAACAAAAACGAACGGAAATTCTTAAAAAAGTTTTTTTTGTTTCATTTCCTAATTTTTTTTTTCACTTCGTACTTATTACTCCAATCACAAAAGGACAGAATGAATGTTCCACTTGAGTGTTTGCTACATCCACACGGACAGATGTGCACTAAAGCCTCCACAAAACATATAGCAGCACAGAATTTGAGGATTCATTCATCCTTCCATCTTCTATTGTTGGTGGCCTTAAAAACGCCTGAATTGATATAGAGAGTTGGAGAAAGAAAGCAATTTTGAACGTTGTTGTAACTTATGCTAGGAAGCACCCTAAACAATAGAACAAATCTAAGAAAGGAAAATTTCAAAATATTTGCGCCAACAACTTTCAACTTTGCCCTGTTTTTCACCTGCATATTATGAGACAAACACCTCTCAGGGATATTTAAGAGCTCAGTGCTAAAATCCGCCTATTGAATCGTTCAATTAACAAATCACTTTATAATGGATGCATGTTCACAGAAAGTTATACGTGTGCAAGGTTCGGCTCAATCTAATTTTCTTACGTGTTACCACTTGGGCGTTAAATGCAAATCTCGAAATTTTTGTCTATAGGACAGATATTATGTTCCAGACTGTTTGATGTTTGATTGCAATAGCGAGATATACATATATATATGTATGTGTTCTTTTCCTCTTTCCTTTCGGTTTTCGTTTTCACTCAAATTCTTGCTATTTCTGATGAAAGGAATTATAAAACCATAACATTTATCTTTCAATCATTCACATTCAATAAGAAACTTAAGAGAGAGAGTAAACGACAAACTGATGGGAATTAAATGAATTCATGTTGAGTAGTCAGTCGCTTAACCTACTAACGATGATAATGAACGAATTGTGTAGAGGGCATTAAACACTTTACTTGTTATCTATTAATAGAATTTTTACTTTTCATATTTGATTTTTCTTGAAAGTTAAATATTTGTGTTTTGTAAAACCCAGTCTGTGTAAGCGCATCCTTTACCCCCGCAAATCGTTGTGCTCAAGGATAGACGTCAAAGCTCAATAGACCATGACGGCGACCATATCTCTCGGGGAAGAGGAAATTCTTCATTCCATTCCATTTCGAGGAGCTTAATGGCTAGCCCAACCTTATTAAATAAACATAACATACTGTTAAAGAAATAAAATACTACTCGAGAAACTTTTTTCATAACTTTTACATGTTCATGTTTTATTAAAAACTCATGTTATGTGTTTATTTGTTGTACAGAAGTTAACTGCTCTCAAATGTTTCTACACACATATTATATTATATTGAACAATGTTGTTTTTCACCCTCCTACATACAAAGTTTCCTATGTATGGACAGAGAAGCTTAGGGCTTAATCTACAACAGCAAACAGCCATCGTAACCATTCATGTTGGTTGGAGCTATTGCTAGATATTTAGCTACAGTAAAGTCTTGTATGTGGCGTAGTGGTAAATAGGGGTGTTGTTACCGTTGCTGTGTTGTTGGTGGATTGAATGTCAATGTAAAATATATTTACCACGTTGACAAGATGGTTTTCGCGCCATTAGTTGACAAATTGCCATCATAGCTATAAAAAACATGTACAACAACGTGCTCATCTATTGAATCCTTGTTGCTGGATGTGTGCGGAAAATGTTCCTTAAAAACACACACTGTATGTACATGTGCATTAAAAAAAGAAGAGAGATTACTGAAAATAAAATTGAAAATTTTCATCTGGCGATGCATCCAAAATCCGAATATTGGATCGTCGATGATGAAATTGTAGATAATAGATTAAATATCCCAAAAAGTCTGCAAAAAGATTTCGAATTAGTTTACTTTCGAATACTGCAAGGCAGACACGAATAAACACGGAGAGGCAAAACAAAGAGCAAACATAATTTTACTCAATCGCAAAAATGCTTAAAGGCGAGTTTTTTTTTATCAAAATCATACACCAAAGGTGTCCCCGACTAGGTTTTTAATCTAAATCGACCCCAAAAGTACCATCACCACACATCCTCGAACAACGCAGGATTGATTCTCTTGTTCAGTTCTTCATACGATTTCATCGAACAGCGTTTAACTGTCAATTATTGGCACATATTTTATGCAAAGCGGATGAAATGGTTTAATGGTTTACACAAACATGTTTTATCTCTTGATGCTCATTAAAACGTATTTATATTTTTGCCGTTTGAACTTTATATAAAAAACTGAGTATATAGTGCTTTATCTAGATATGTTTTTTCTGGCTCTCACCCTTTAAAGCTACATATACTTTGAAGTTTAGTTTTTTTTCCCATAGCATTCAATAATTTGTAATTGTATTTTAATCGTGTACTTTGATGCTCTAATGGTATGCTGTGCTGCATGCATTATGTCAAGGGGGGATGTCCAACGATTCGCGACCAATTAAGCTCTAGCTGTTAGCCATTGGCGAAGGATCCTATCCACCGAAGAATGAGGATAAACTTATTTTGTTAAAACGTTTGTGACACCAAGGGGAAGAGACATCAAATTCCCAATTGATTTAAGCATATCCGCCTGTCCCCCTGTGCGATGTTTGCAGTAACCATACTCCTGGCCACAAAAATGTGTAAATGCAATGTCATACAGTGGAGAGTAGAGTAAATCAGTTTTCCGGGTTCGCTTTTTAATCTCTTTTAGGGTCAAAATGGTGGATTTGGTGGCTGGTGGATACAAGATTCGGTAATAGCCGATGGTGGTTTTCTTACTTATTGTTTTTTAATTCTTTTTTTGGTTTATGAATTCATTCTGTTTTTCGGCTAAAAATGCATCAAATTATTTATTAATTTTTGCGTGAAAGTGGTGATCGATAAGAAAGCATTGCTGTATGTTCGCTTATTTCTTTGCTCAATAAAAAATATAAACGGACACGTGTGATATATAACATCTGCATGAAAGCGGAAAGCCAATAATTTTTATTAAAAAGTATTTCTTCATGTCTTACTATTCGCCCTACGGTCATAAGCGAACAAGAACAATGTGTTTGTAGGTCGAAAGGAATCGTGTAATGAATTAAATGCCACGTAATTATTTTATTAATTAATAGAGTGGCATGTGCATACGGAGTTTTCGTGCGGCTTACGATCATAAATGTGGTTTTGTCGGTATATACGTTTAACCCAAAGCTGTTACTTTGATCATTTATAGCTTGAATCACTGTCTGCAGATCTTCCATATTATCCACTAGGATAGTTGCATCGTCCGCATATTGGGTTCTGTTGGTGAACTGTCCATAGACCTTAGTGCCTGCTTCGAGATGAAAAGATTACCTTAGAGTAGACGTTAAATTAGCAAAGGAGACCCCTCTTACATTTTTCGTTATTTGAAAAGGAGCGCCTTTAAAATGCTTGACTGTGCTCACTGTATAAGTATTTCTCCTGATTTCGATGGATGATCGAAAACAGTTCACGCAACACCATTGTTGCTATCTAGTTATTTAGTTTAAAGATATTACGAACTACAGTTTATATAGCATCCTTATGTACTCTAAAGGAAATGCTTAGGGTTTGGATCGCACTTACTCAGGATAGTTGTGCAATACCGCTGCACATTTCGGGTAGTCCAGACTATTTGTTTTGTTATATTCCCATAGGAAATTCTTAGTGCCATAAAAGTTTTTCACAAACTTTTACAAGAAGATTGTTACGAATCGTTTTTAGATTTTAGTCATCATATTGTCCAGACATTCCCTTAAATTTGCCTACTACTACCAACTCGATTAATTTACCTCTATTGAAGAATATAAAAAATTTTAAGCTGAAAATCCCGTTGTTTGCCATAATCACTATCGATACCGAATACATTTCCACTTGTGTCTAATAGTTTCCAAACAGTATGCTTGATTTTATAGCGTAACCGGAAAAAGCCAGTAAATAGCTTTTGATTGCATGTGTGGCTGAGTGATAGTGAAATATTTATGTGGTGTTATTATACTTGTGCATAACAGCCATACAAACAAAAACACAGGAAAATATACTTCGTGCCTGGGAAGCATGCATAATGTTTCGCATTTGTTGTTGCTGTTCTGCAAAAACACAATGATGTACGTCGTAGTTATGCTTTGTATTGGAAGCGACGAAAAACAAGTAGTACAAAAACAACAAATTTAGAAATATAGGCAAATTAATATATATGCATACACATATAGATGGATTGCGTAGCAAGAAAAAATGTAACTAAATATAACGATTGTATCGAGAATTACGGGAAAGATTGAAAATTCACAATTTACATAATATTGCGTCCGTTCGCGCTCCAGTGTATAACAATATATGAACAACTTTTTTTAAAGAAAAAGTAAAATTTAATTTTTTATTTATATTATAATAAATCAAGTACACTAAGTTTTCGGTTAGGATTCGAATGGCAGCACTTTTGCCTATACAAAGCAACTCGTGTGCTAAGGCATTTTTCAAATAATAAAAAGCTCTCACGTTGACAGCACACATAGAGATTTATAGCCTAAATCATCTTCTTTTTTTTTCTCCTCCAGCCACTGTTGACCATCAATGCGTTATAGGTGCAGAAGGAAGGAGGAGAGGACTAGCGTTTATGTATGTTTGAGTTAAAACTGAAAACATCAGGCCAATTGGGAAAGAGCGTTGCTGGTAGAATGTTAGGAAGACGCGCAACATGATTAAAGAATGATGAGTCGCGGTAGTATGTCGTACTATATAAAGGCAACTATAGGGCGGGTGGGTGGGCATGCTGGGAAAGCCTTGTGATTCTGTTGAAGGACATAATTGGTAGAGAAAGTGCTTTTATTTCTGTAGAATGCTTGTTGTGGATGTACCTTTACAAAAGCACTACACAGCTCACATTACGCCGATGCTCGAGAGTATCGATCGTCTGCACTGACCTCGATTCATTACATTTCAGTTTTCATATGTTTTTCATTGTAGTTATCGAGGGAAGTAAAGATATTAGTGTCATTGGGAGAACTGTCCATTAGCAGACTCATGGATTGGATTAGATAACTTCTAGATGGCAAAAAAAATGTTGTTTATAACCAACTAGATTGCGGCACAACATTTTTTGTAGCGATAGCAGACACTTACCTCTTTGGCTTTCTTTGGATTGCGCTTTTCTGAATAGGACGGAAGTAAGAAATAAGAGTTTGTTTACCTGTAGGATAAAATCGAAACCTTTTTTTAAGAGGTTTCCTAAAAATTGTAGTTACGATTAGAAAATAGTAAACGAATTATTAAATTTTTTTAAATATCTGGCGGCCCTTATCTTTGAAATCAAATTATTACCTATTTAAAGATGCGAAGAAAAAGAAAGGAAAGCCTTGAAGAACTGAACAGCTACACTTTCAATTAGTTTCAAAAGTTTAGCTTAGTTGATAAAGCGTCTATTGAGGCACTGTCTCGCAATTTTTCACATTTCCACGAGAACTTTTTTAAGAATTTGATAATGAAATTCTTGAAGTTATGGGATTTACGTACTGCGATAGTTGATAAATTTTTATGAATAAATCGATGTAAAGTAAACATGCGTTTTTTAATTTTTGCAGAATTCATTGGATCTTTTTGTTTTGCTTTTAATTATTATCCTCTTTTAAAGTAATCCCCAGTCGTGTGTATTTAAAGCGTGAGCACAATCACGTTTGCCTTAAATACATTTTATAAATGCATGCATGATTTTTGCATGTAATACTACCATTCAACAGGGATTTCAGTTATAATAAAACACAACTCAGGAAGCTTTGTCCGCCTTTGTTGCTCACCACGTAAGTCGAATGCACAAAAGCTGCTCAGTTCCTATGATGGTAGCTTAAAGCTACTTTGATTTGTAATGAACTTCTATCTGCTTTCTAGCTTCCAGTTAAATTTGTATTTGTCGTTTCGATTCCATGTTTAATTAAAACTCTCTCTCTCTACAGTTAGCGGATTTGCCTTACAACCTTAAGCCTGCACATGAGCATTACAAGCTAAGTAACAAAACTAGCACATCTTCATGTTCGGACAACATGTGTAATTCGAGAGTCGTATTGGGTTCAGTTTACGTTCGTATTTGGTCGAATCTACTTATACCCTCCACCAACTCATGTGCGATAAGTAAACTAAGTAATGTTTCATCACTTGTCAAACATAGTAACATTACACAGGCAGGGGTCTGCGTCAGCCCTGGTACTTATTTACCGTTATCTCTAACTATTTAGATCGAATGAAAATATTACAGTTTTTAGCTGTCTAATAATTTAATTTAATTGAACATACGTTAGAATATTTCGTTAGAAGTGCTAATGGCTGACAAACTGATGTATATATTAATTTCAGACAACGATAAGTAAATTACAAGGAATCTTCAATTATTTGAACAATAATCAATCCATTCACACGGAGACTCGAAATACGCTACATAAAGCTTGTCGAACACCATAACATAATATAGATACTAGTTACATGTATAGAAGGCCGGTGGATTTTGCCTTGAAGATAAGATAAACACATACAAATATGATACGCATTTCATTTCCATTTCTTTCATTTATTATTGCCGTTATAATTATCGAGCCAAAGGCCATTGTATATAAATAATTACAAGGTATATAATGTGCAAAAAGGCTTACAACGTATATATGTACTGATGTAATCAATTTGCTTGGCAATATCTCTGGTCATCATTTTATTAATAGGATTGTAGTCGTTCTATTGAACTGTTGGGTGACGGAGTGAATCTATTTATACTCAACCCCTATTAACGTATTATATAAAATTTCAAGGTGAACCGAACTGAACGTTTATCATATTACTATAAATCACGTAGGAAGAAGGAACTTTGTCATTATCCAATCTAGCTGATTTTGAAATCTGACGAGACCGATAAAAAAAATGAAGTAGGGTATCATTTTTATTCTTACTAGGAATATATATACGCCTTGGATACACCTTGGAGGCCTTGCGGATACTTTGAATACGCTTTGCATACGCCTTGAATACGCTTTGATTACGCTTTTGATACACTTTACACAAGCCCTGCATATGATTTATATACACCTTCATACACCTTGCGTATGGATCTTGCATATGTCACTTACAATTTGCGAACGCGCGACTGTAAATTTGCATTAAAGTGACTCGCACGAAAAAGAACTTTCTGCAGGAATAATATTATGAAAATAGCTAACGAATAGTTGACGAGCAGCCTAAATAACGTGAGGTAAGATCATTTGGCAGCTTGTATTCTGAATGCGCTTTGTTCGCTTTGCTTACTCCTTTGAATACCATGTGTTTGGGAAAACGGTTCCGAGTTATGGGTATTATATGGTCATTTTGTTGTTGCCTTCCTTATTGTTTTTGGTAGCAATAGAACTAACAGCAACTTCTTGATGTACGCGCCGCCGTTCAGTCGAGAACTTCGCATTTGCAAGGAGAACGCGATAAAAGTACACCTAGAAATAATATGAACAATAGTTTTATATAGTTGTATGTTATATAAGGTTTGTATATAATAAAGTGATTGTAGGCGCTGCTCCTCCGTTGTGCTCTAAATTTAAACAACGCACTTTTCAATCCTTTTTTCCTTCTGAGTATTGAATAAGACACACGTTTTTAGTTCTTTTTAGTTTTATTTCGGACATGCCCACGATATGCCATGAGGCAATAAATATTATCAGATCATAAGCGTACGTGTGGGTAAGACGTGTCGATAATGCGGGAACATTGATTAATAAATAAATAAAAAAAAAACAATTGAATCGGTTCACTAAATCTAAGATAAATAAAAGCATTTGCTGGACACAAAGTTCATTAAAGTACAACGGAACAAAGTTCATTAAAGTAGAACGAAAAAAAAAAGAACGAGCCATTAGGAGTGCGTCTTATTGAGACTTTCTTGTTGGCAATTTCTTGTTGAGAACATTTTAGCTAATTGAGATTTGGTGTTGCTGATCCAATGTGCGAGAACTAATTAAGTAACGTTAAGTGTTGTTGCTATATATGAAAATTAATTAAAGGTAAGAGTTGACGGTTGATTGCGATAGCGAAAAGTGGCGATTCCCTCAACTCATTTTTAAATTACGAAATTCTTTTCTGCTGCTTTTCTATTATCGAGTGTCGATACATTTAGGAAGCGACTGCAAAGTATTCTTTTGCTTTACGGGGATCGGCTACCATTGTTTTTTGTCCGGGCTTCCAATTTGCCGGGCAGACTTCGCCATGCTCGTCGGTAAATTGGAATGCTTGCACCAAACGCAATGTCTCATCGACACTGCGTCCCACATGAATGTCGTTGATAGTGATTTGACGTAACAATTGATTCCTGTCAATAATGAATAGGCCACGGAACGGTATTCCAGTCTCTTCATCCAATATATCATAGTCTCGGGCAATTTTCATTGACTTGTCAGCCAGTAACGGTATGTCCATTTCACCCAAGCCGCCCTGGCGACGTGGCGTGTTAACCCAAGCCAAGTGAGTATATTGGCTATCAGTAGAGCAAGCGACCACTTCACAGCCAATGTTTCGGAATTCAACGACACGATCCGAAAATGCTACAATCTCGGTGGGGCAGACAAAAGTGAAATCCATAGGATAGAAAAATAGCACTAAATATTTGCCACGATAATCGACCAAGCTGATATCGCGGAACACACCCTTAACAACGGCGGTACCTTTGAATGCAGGAGCCATTTTTTGTAGTGGCGGCATTTCGTAGTCTTTTTTCTTCTAATTATATTTGTATATCACCACGAACTTTCTAAAAAAAAAATAAAAAAAAAAGTTTCTTTATAATGCACGACCACGACAATCTCTACCAAATGAATTTTTTCAAATACGACGACTTTCTGTGACAATAAAGGCAAATTATACTTCCTTTTACTCGGAAATGCACTCACTATAAAGCAAGGTATACTTGAATTTCTTTAAAATATTTTTCAATTTGAAAAGTGTTTTTCTCTTTTTCAATTTCGTTTGAAGTTTCATGTCGTCAAATGAAAATTTTGGAAAAATTTCTTGTTTATCTTTTTGAAATGAAATTTTTAACTTTACCACATGGGTGGGACTTCGTAAAGTCATAAAGTATTATTCGGCATTTTAATTTCTTTTTGGTTAGAGAGCTTGCGGACAACCATCCCGTGCATGTTTGCAAACGGTCCACGCGAAAAAAGCTTCAAAATAAGCATAATCTGCTTAAAAATTTTACACATTTACATAAGCTACGCAACTAAAGGAAAAAAAACAAATGAAAGGACTATAATGGGCCCTAGCCCACCATAGAATACCCTATACTACCCTACAGTTACTTATATACATGGACTTTTAAAAAATAAGGCGCTATATGGGAAATGGTCGAAAAGACAGTACGATCCGGCCCATCTGCAATAGCTCTTGTCGTTTGGTCAAAACACGTGAGTATACGGAATTTACTTGAACAAACGCAGATCGAATCAGAGAGTGATTTTGAGTCGAACGGTAGAAAAAAAGTTGGGTCCATCTCAGGTTCTTCTGGGTATTGCGTTCATTCAAGCAAACTTAATATACCGTAATTTGCAAAAGATAAGGATTTTAATTGTATTATTAACCGCCTTAACTGACGGATCGTGTAGTCTGGTCTGAACAATGTTTGCATTGAAATTTTCATCTAGAAGACGTACGTTCAGCTTGACATTTTTTTTTTCAAGGTATCTTCGACACAAATAAGCGCATTCGGGTTGGCGAACGTTAACACATATTAGAGAATTCCGAGGAATGTCAACTTATTCCGAGGCCGAATTATCGAATCCCCCAAATACTCGTAACGCGTACAAAAAGGCATCCGAGATGGTTGTCACATATACATATTTTTGATTAAGAAAAGTGGCAGAACCAAGTTTACTGATTTCGTCTGCATGAATATTTCATTGAAATTATTATGCGCTTTATGCACTTATTGCACAAGAGTATATTAATTTTGTGCGGACGTATGCAACACCCAAAAGGAGATAGGCTGATCTTTTATTACACGGATAGAATCAAAATCACTTTCTACATCACCTTCTGAATCGATTTATGCTGGTTTGTCCGTCGTCCATCTTGTTTTCTGGTGTTCAATCCACTTTCCGCAATTGCTAGGATATTTTGAAGAAATTTATTATAATTCCGTGTTTTTTCCAAAAGAATAACACGATTAAAAATGTTTCATTTAAAAGTCGTTATATTAATAACTTTGGGATTGGTGCAAGGCTGTTAATTATAGGCCTGGTTTGACCTCAAGGAAGTTTTAAACCTACAAGCTTAGTTGCATACATTAGGCGAAGCTTAATTGCAGCTGCATTACAAATAAATTTATTGAATTAAATTGAAACAGTGAGAAAATTATATTCGGTCGAGATCGTATTCGTAATGCCCAGCACCGTGATCCTAAGAAAAAGAAAAATAACTGCATTTTCCTAGTCCATAGTATTGCGTGGGCGTGCATGATATTTTCTACTTTCAGAACAAATGTGGAAATTTATATGGCATATGGGTTGTGTTCTATGAGAAATAACACAAACAAATAACAAAATAGACAGAAAAAAAGATGCTTGAAATTCTTGTTATATAGGAGTGTGTGCGTTGTAGGCGTCTTCGTTGAAAAGTGTGGGTAGTTTTCAAATTCTTTGGCAAGTTTGTAGACGATATCTTAATCTTTGCGAACGCAAGAATGTTTACCACAAATACTACACTGCGGCGCAGACGGACAAATAAACAGATGAACGGGCGGACTTTGTTACGTACATTCTGAATTTGAAATTGACCAAGAATTTATGTGTAGTCTATATAGCTCTTGCGCCTTGGTTCTGTGCGTTATTAAAGTTTTCAAAAAAAAAAAAAAAATCGAACTTATGACACGCTACAAAATTGTGCAGATGAGGTGTTCTAAGTTTACGTGGTACTATAGGTATTTTCCTGGACCGATCTGGCACATTTTAAATGCCAGAACTTCCAATGCTCTTGTCAAATTTGAAGTCGACAGCTTATTTTTTGCGGCAAGCAGAAGGTTTACAACAGGCGGACAGACCGACATGCTTAAATCAGTTCAGTTTTCACCCCTCGGTGATAATTGTGCAGCAGTCAGTCATTTCTTACTTATTCACTGCATTGCCATTAAACTGCGATGTGTTCAGTTGATAAAAGATAAATTCACACATCAATACATAACATTGTATGAAATTGACACTAAGCGGAATGACTAAAACGTGCAAATCCACACCCGAAACAAAAATCGCGAACTTAACGGAACGGAAAATTCTGTAAAATTCAAATACTCATGAACTTTTGCCACCTTTTTTGTTGCAATCGTTTTCCATATACATATTCGTTTGTTATTGTATTGCCTAAAAGGCCTTTGTTTAAGTGAACAGATCAAAATAAAATAAAAATGTAAACAAAGTGATAAATTGTTCAACACTAATCTATAGAAAGTTGAAACCGTGTAGAAGAATTAATCTCTCATGTGTTCGCATCGCGCTTTCATTTCTAAAGCAATCGGAGAACCACAAAAAACCTACAAAAGAAAATTCAATGAAAATTACAAAAAAATTGGCAAAAAAAGCAGTGAGGGATGGGAAAAAACTTTGAGCCCAATGAGTTAGTTTGAAATTTCAGAATAAGCGAAACAACTAAATAAAAGGCTTAATTCTTAGAAAAGATAAGATCGTACTATAGATAGATGTGATGTCTTGATTCCTATCGCTTTCATGTTAAAAGCTAAATAGTTATCAAGTACTTTTAGATCATTGCAATCTGTGACTGTAATAGCCGATGTCTTGAAACGTTTGTTTTCTGTACATCCGCTTGTCTAAGATTCGCGTACCTCGCACACTCTCATCTGCAATTAACGTATCTCACAATAGATGGCGCTTGAATTGATTGATGGTCAATAATGATGCAAGAAGACAGGCAGAAATTGATTGGCTTAACAAAAGCGCATCGGGACATCAGCAAGCATGTAGTTGATATTAAATACCCTCTCGACTAGGAGTCCAATGATAACTCGATGTAACTTATATATGAAAAGATTTCTGGCCGAATGACGTTCAAAGCACCGTCATTCAGCGGCCCTGTTAGCATAAACAGTGCGATTAATGCAAAGTTTTAGAATAATCGAAAAATCTTGTCGCATAATGTTATGTAGCCCACGAAAATTATCGTTCTCGCCCGTCAATCTACGCTAGGATAGCACTCAGCGTCCTTACACGTCCTTACATTGCTATAATCTGGTACTATTTGAGTTAGACTAAAATCCGCTAATTCTAATTAAGCGATACAAAGGTCTGTATTCCCATTATACCTTTATATTTATCTGCTGAGCCGTACGCACATTATCTGCTACGTAAGACATACCCACACATGTCTACGTACAATTCGTATTCGTTACACAATTCTTTATATATAGTTTCTTGACATGTGTTAACACTTTATTACAAGTATAAAGTAACACCTCTTCTCAATGTTTCTCACTCGTTACATAATTTTGTCATTTATTAGTTCTTTAACACGCCTTATACCGTATTAGAAGTGCAATATTACCTTACTATTGACCGGATTTGGTTGTGAGCGCACGTCTTTTCGGCTTGAATGCTAAAGCCAGAAGAGAGGCAGAGCGGAAATTCGTTACCGCCATTAAGTCGTCGGCGACGAATAAACGGAATCATTTTTTTCGAAGTCATCAGCCTAACCTTTGAATGAGATCAAACCTACTTGTCACGTCAGTCAGAGTCGTACCTTAAATGTACTCAATCCAATCGTGCTATTTGTAGACAAAGACTTAGCCGAAAACGATATCAGATTTTGCGTCTCACCAATGCATGCACGAAAGTATGCCTCTATAGTATGCAACTAAGTTTTTATGGTTCAATAAATGATTCAATCAACAACGCGTAAATAAGTAAAAAAAAATCCAAAACTTTTATTGTCATATTTCAATAACGTACGGAATAGATGGTACAACATGCACTTTGCATATTAGTTGAAAAGCGTCCACCCCTTTGACGCCAGATGGAATTTTATTTTCCATTCGTTTTTTCAATTCGCAGAAAAGCAACATTCGCGAATTTATTTCATTAAAAAGAAAAAAATCTGCTGATTTTTGTTGTTTTTCTTTGTTGTTGTTGTTAGTCTATTTCCTCTAAAATAACTGATACGAAATCCGTCTACGAACGCGGACCAAAATGATCCCTAAATATGCGGCATCGTTGCTTGGCTGCGGATTTCAGTTTAGCATTAATTAGTGTAACGTAAACTTCCTTTGTGTGTGGTTAAAATTTTGCAACAAAAACAATAATGACAACAACAACAGCGGTAGCAATATACTACCACAAAAAACATATCTTCGTTTCCCAAACAAACACATGTACAATTTCTCTTTTTTGCTATATTACATCTGTCATCTAAAAAGTTTCTTAAATTAGAGCAGAGGAAAAAGACCAGCCAGCATAAGCTGACAACGGTGCGTATGAGTTCTATTATTATTATTTGTTAGGAATTTTCTCATGCCTTCGCTTTTTGCTTTGTTTTTTCGTGTGGTTTTTTGTTTCTACGAAAAGAGATATAAAAAAAAAAAATGAAAATGGAACGCTTTTTAAATATGAACACCATTTTCAATAGAATGTATGAAGAATTTTGTTAAATAGTTTTTGAAGATTTTCCTTTAAATTTTTAAACGTAGCCACGTAACGAGAGAAGATTTCAATTTAGTAGATGTTGTGAACGAATGCGTTCTCCAATTCAATGCAGTTTTAACCATGATCTATAGCAATTAACAAAGAGCAAACTGGCCAAATCACAGTTTTTTACCATCATTTTCGCTTTGCCAGTGAAGCATATGCTATTTTTCTTCCTTCCCAAAAAAATTTACGTCAAAAGCCTAATGGTTTTGTTCCAGTTTGGCGGTGCTTTGCTGCTCTATGATAAAAAACTATTGACAACTAAAAGAAAGAAAACGATCTTAAAATGCATCTAAAGTCACAAGAAACTGCAGCAAAACTATGTGTTTTCCCAAAGCACAATTTGATGATAATGAGAAGCAAGAGTAAGAAGAAAAAAAATTCAAAGCGTGTTTAAGAATCAGTTATGCGTGGCAGTTGTTAATTTATTTTCAGAGAAAAACAATTCTACACATGATTATCACCTGCCGAAGATGCATGATTAAGTGCATATGCTTTATAACTTACTTCATAGTTTAAGCTCTTACGCAAATCACTTCTGATAGAATATTGAAATACTTTAAATATATGTGCAGTGAAAATAACCTAGACTTCAATGTTCTTAATTAAAGCAACCATTAACGGGTTTACACGGAAGACTACGCTATAACACGATCACTCATTCAATTTTACGTGAATTCGCTTGCTACGAGTTGTTATACAAATGCATGAGCTGTCCACAGCCCGAAGCGATTAACGAACTTACTTGCTATGTATAAAATAACTCTGTTTACTAATCAAGCTGAGCACACTACATGATAACAATTTTTATCGCCATTGAATAATTAATGTGTTTTTTTTTCACGAGAGAGTGGGCGAGAGAAAGGGGGGAAAGAGATGTATAAAAATTTGTCAATGCATGTTTTTGTCTGATTTTTTTTACCGTGTTATACAAAACTCTTTTGGCGTGCTACATGAAGGCGGTCGCAAATTCTTCGCCGTGTTGTACGGATGCGCCTTATATGAACGCGTGCTATAGTGGAATCTACTGCATACAAAGCGCTGGGTTGGTTAAATGTAAAATGTAGCTGGATTTTAACTATGCGAACGCAGCACATTCTCATGGGAAATGATAAGCATTTGATGTTGTAGTGTACTTTGTGTATGCAATTTAGTTTCCGTTCTCATACTCAAACGTCAAATTAAAAACACAAAGGACAAAAGACAATTCAGCTCTCCTATGAAGTTAGAGTGACACATAAAACCATGACTTGGCTTTGCTATGTGGGTCGGTTACTATTATAAGCATCATTACGTTTGCTTTAGTTGATGATAGCAAAAAACACGTCAGATTACATAAGCTAGAGAAGCAAGAGGAATGCATGCCATATGCTGCCATAGCAATCGTCAAAAAACGTCTAAGAGTAATTAGAAGCATCGGTCCATATTATCTGAAGGCAATTATCATTTTCATCTTTTACTTTTCCAATACAATAGCACTTCTAGCTTATAGCCTTTCAAAAATAAATTGTTTCATGTGGAATAAGCATATATAGAAAAATTCTGCAAATGGCAAAAGTAATCAACTGAAATAATATTGCCTTGTCGAGATAACTGGCAACGATATTATTTTCATGAATTTTAACAACAATGATGCCTAATAGAAAGTAAAAAGTTTCAAATCACAAAACATTACGTGTGAATACTGTATCGATATATTTCTTTTGCACTGTTGCACTGGTGCATAGACGAATAATTGGCGGGAAAGTAACCCTTACTGATTTTTAAGTCAGCTGGCTCCCGAAAAAGCTACGATGGCAGGAAAGCCTTTCTTTATGAAAATATTTTTTATTCCACTTTATTCTTTTCGAAGAGCTCCAAATGTTCTTCGACAGCCACCTCGAATATCCCATCTGTTGAACTTTATAACTGAATAAGAAGGAGTGCAATTAATTTAATTCGAATAGCTTTTCTAACCATAATACCTCTCGCTTTGTAGGTGTAACAATATTCAGAGTAACACAAACATTTTGATTCATAGTCCTTTTCCCTCTTCATTATCATCGATGAACTGATGGATCGAACAGATTACTCGTAAACAGCTGAACAAGCGACTTACATAAATTCTATCGAGCGGAACAATAGTTTGTAACTAACATTTAGAAGATATCCCCCGTCAAATAAGGCGTGGCCCAATATTTTCAAAATTAACTGGTGGTATTTTAAAGCACTTCGCCAGGAATCTGTTCGGAGATTATTTCGCATCGTATGGGGTTATATGGATGTTGTTCCGACGAAACTATGAAAACGAATTCTGAGTGCCTTGCATAACTTTTAGTATACTGATAGCCAAAATATTAGTTCGTGCTTACATTTTATTTGATGGGCGTGGCTTTACAGGGAAATTGCATACAATGTCGAGAGCTATTGTCAAGCACTGAAATAAGTCGTGTACACATCGGTTGTATTGAATGTGTAAACAGCTACTAATTTCTTGCAATAATTGACTATTTCCCAAAATGAGCGGAGATTTTGAAACCCTCAGAAATGATTAAGTTTTTCACAAACACATTTGTCGCAACGATGCAATGTTGCATTTTAACAGCATATGGTCAGCAAGGAATTGTGTGAAAACTTTTGAAAAGATTCTTCGAGGGGATCGCTAAAAAGGAGACACTGTCAGGAATGATTCAGTAAATGACAAATTTTGGATGGATTTTCGTAACATTACCCACTGGATGACAGGAGAATGTCCTGCAACGCTATTCTTTGGAAGATGTTCACAAGCAAGCCTCAGCATGTTGAGAGCTCCTATCACTCGAGATAAAACTTAATAAGATCAAGTTGAAAGCATCGCTAACTATAAGGGCGCGAAGGAAGATTACTCTTTGTTCTGGCACTATATAATATGCATTTCTTCTCGCAAATCCTCTCAAATCTAGTTGGACTAAAGCAATGGTTAAGCAACAATTTGGCCTGAGATCGTACTCTGCATTGTAACATAAATGTTAGTCAAGATGTTAAATGTGAAGTCGATCAAAGGCAAAATAATAAATTCATTGAATCACAAAAGACGCATAGAAATGAAATGGTTTAAGTACCTGGAAGGGACAAAGAAAATATGGAGTAACCTCAGAAGAGTATTACTGGAAGCAAAAAACACAAAGCTATCAAAGTGCAGATAGCATTACATTATACAGTACTTACTGAATAGTTTATTATTAATTTAATATTATTGGATTTTTGATTGATTGACTGATTTATTGAATTGATCTGAGGAAGGAGTACGTTTTGGTACCCATCCTGTGATAACTACATTATTCGACATTGTTCAATCTCTTTGGGATACGCCAAAATAAATATTCGATTGATTTTCTTAAGTGATCAGTATGCTACATAAAGCCTTTCATGAGTGACATATATCACCTCCTCTGCGTGTGAAGTAAGAGATGCAGAAGAACAAATTCATTAAAAACATTAAATTTAGTTAATTTTATTTGGTTTCCTTTGGCTTCCTCGGTGGATGTATGCATTTCGACCAAAAACAAACCTCGCTTTTCATAGTTTTTTTTTTTTCCTTCCTTCAGAAGTGAACCACATGTATGTTTGGGTACGCGTGCGGTTTATTTTGATTGTCATATCTGTACCTTTTGTGTCAGCGGGAACAGTTTGAACGTTAAAAAGATAAAAAGTTAAAAAACAATCATTCTTGCTGTAAATCAACAAAAGCAGAAAAATAACATGTGCGCGTTTTTATTCTATTTAGAGAGCGTAACATTGACCCTAACAGACACATACGTGGGGGAACGTAAAAAAACGAATCGCATCAAATTGTCATCAGCACGTTAGTCACACATCTATGTGTACATATAACTCTGTAACATACTTTTGACTTTTGTTTTTCAACGGCGTCTTAAATGTGTCCAAACCAGCAATACTCCTGCCCACAGTTTGTTGCTAAACAATCAGTTGCGAACTTAGCTGGGCCTATAACTGCATGCTGCAACCAACTGTGGTTTCTTGGCATACCATGACTCGACTCTATACCGTTTCCGCTCGCAATCTCGCTAATCGTTTCACTTACCCCTCATTTAGCAATTTTATAGCCAAGTCGAGTTTTAGAGAAGATTACACAATAACAAAATACAAATGGCCAAAGCCAATTATTTATTTATTGTCCAAGATTGCAGATATTTTAACATCCTACACTTTTCCATTTACTTCAAGATATTTACTCTTAGCAAAGAGATTCAGCGGAATGACCGCTTTTTACATGAACCATAATTTCGTCCGACATCACCTATAAATATAGGTAACCTCGATACCGATTTGTGCAGGTTATGCGAAGGGACGATTGAGACATTCCCATCACGTCTTATGTGACTGCGTAGCCATCTGCAGGATTGTATAATAGGTTCAACGAGGACGTTATACTGCCAAACACAGTATGGCGCTCCAAACCGAAGGAGGAGGCGGGATTCATAAGAATACTAAAGCTAGAGGATTAGGAGCATGCCGGAGCATCGTAGACCTATTAAGTTGCCGTGCATATTGTTTACATAACAAATACCATAGGATGTGTAGTGGAAGTGGAGAAATGCCTAATAGACGCGATTAAACCTCAGAGGGATAATATGTATAGAATGACTTTGACTAAATCAAATTGTTCTTTCATTAAGCTTCGGTCATACACAGTGATCCAAATTACGTGACGAAAGTCATTATTTGTCAACGAATCTTGTTTTCTTATATCACATATTTCTCAAATTTTAATTCAATTCACAAAATAATAATAATATATTTATCGCATTATACGTGTGCTACGCATTAGAATACGAAATACGAAAGGATTTTCTCCATTTCTCTATGCTATGCTCTATGCTTTTCTTTAGTTGTCTTTAAAATAACTAAGCTGTTATTTTATTTATATTTAATTTATTTTATTTCATTTTGGCAATTTTTCGGAATTATTTCGAAACGACAACCGTACACATTTCCTTAGTAATTTACTGCAACACAATGGGTACAAAAACTGAGTTTTTTCTTTTGTGGGTAATTTTTTTGTCATGCACGAACTAACCAACTGTTTCAATAAAATTTGCAAAACCGAAAGAAAAAAACACTTTAATATTATTCGTTCCTGTATATTTCAGACGTTAAGCAACTGCAACTTAAATTCATTAATGAACTTTTTCAGTAAATCTTCTTAAATTTGTCATTAATGTATTATGGACAAAAATGACATAGAAGCAAGCCGTAGTAAGACAGTGAGTGAACTAAGTTTTCTTAAATCTCAATTCATGATTAAGGGCGGTTTCATCGCTTCTGGAGATCCAAATGCTGCTTAGTGAAGCATTATACTTCTCTAGGATGTATGTTGGAAGAGAGCCAACATATGCATATTAATGGATCCTGCAATAGCTGATATATCTCGAAATCGATTTGGCGATCCGTTCGAAAAGACATCCGTGCTAGTAACTGGCTTCCAAAAACTTGTTGGCCTTACGATCCGCCACAAAAGTGTAAACACGGAGTCTTTGCTGCCTTTAAAATTTATAATCTCGTTGCATGTAGGAAAGATCCCAAGTAAACTGTAACCACGTAATTTACGTTCTTGTGTGCCAGTCTCTGTAAACGTAGGTGATTATGTAAATTGTATTGCCCTTTACAGTAATTATTCATTATTTCTGTTTATTTTAAAAAGTTATTTCTTTGAGTTGTTCAAATTGGTAAAGTGAATCAACGTCACGAATAAAACACTTCGAAATGGAAACAATGTTGTCGTTTGCGCTACATTTGATATTGAGTAGACACAGTAAATGTAAAGAACTTGCTAAGAAATATACTTTAAGATCATCATCAGATGAGCCTTACAGGGACCAAGCAACCATTTACTTAGCAATAAAAAGAACAAACAAGAAAATTATATTCGGTTGTGATCGAATCTATAACACTAGCTAACTAACTAACAGCAAAACAAGAAAATAAACTTTCTTATTCTATAATATTGAGTGGATGTAGCTGATTATTTCGTTTTTGCAAGATACACGAGGAAGTCTTATCAAGCGAATTCAAGAGAATAAGGAGAAGAAATCTCAGAAAGCAGAAGTGTTCTTAGTTCATGTTATATGACAGCTTTGTCCTTTGACCGATTTGGGCTCATTTTCAATTTGAATCCGATAACTTCATTTTCCCGGCCAAAAGAACCCTTATCACAGAAATCACCCAAATGGACTGATGGACACGACAAAACGATTCAGATTTTAATGCCAAAGCCGCCTTCTGGGTGTGGCAAACGTTTTGAACAATGAAAACACCCCATCATTCAATGGTGGATACAAAAAAAAATCAACCTAATTTTATTTTACAAGGGCTGGTCACATTGTCTGACAAGGAAGCACTGTTTTCTGTATGTTTTACGAAAAGAGTTTTGCACATCTACTCAAACAAAAGCAGTAACGCAACATTTGGTAAAAATTATCGAAAGCACTTAATGCCAAATGCATATAATCTTGGTGTGCATTAAGCGTAGATTTAAATTTTTGTACCATTCTGGCTTTCGCAAAATGCAAATAACGTAAACAGCAATAAAACAACCGAACAGGCTTTAATTTCAATGTCGCCAAAGCCAATAGCATTGGTAACGAATTTGCAGATGAGATTTATTTACGCGAATTCATTCCGCATATTGTGCGGTAACGAAATTTCCCTCCCAAAACACAAGTTTATTTCTGCAATAGCGAGACACAGTAACTATTAAAGTTTTTCCAAACAATGGCCCACAATTGCAAAGTCTAGATAATTGCTGTATTCCGACAAAACGGTGAACTAAAACGCAATAATCCTAATTGTTTGGATGCATGTTGTTCGATGCAAGTTGTGTATTTTTTAGAAAAAAGAAAAAGGATGTTTCGGTCCTTTCTGTCTTCAATCCAGATCAGTCTCTCTGTCTTTCATAATTGTAGTGTAATTCTTTTGATGTACACAAAAGTTTATAAATGTGTACAGATTGCCAGAAAAAAAGCAAAATTCTCTTTAATTTAATTTACTTTTCCAGCGAAAACTTTATTTGTTTGTCTTAGAGTGAAACGACAACAAACATAATGAAAATGTTTTCAAATTAAGAACCGAAATGTTATCCAAGGTTCTGTTCTGAAAAAGAGTAATCGCAACGATAACTTGCACTGACTTTGTGAACAAATTTCATTATTATTGGCAAAGTTTGGTTAACGCGTAATAACCACGCATCCTAGAGTGCCCTTTAGAGAAACAGTTTATTATGTCGTCTCATGGGAGAATAATTAAAAAGTTATTTAGAAACCTTACGATGCTAAAACTAAAACAAATATTTAACATTTAATGGATTGTGAAGCGAAAACAAGACAACTCGAAATATTCTACGAAACATTGCTTTGCGAGACTTGTCAGGAATATCTTATCTTTAACGTTCTTTTTGGATATTTTATTTTCTACAAGAAACTTTCCAGTTCGGTTGCATTGTAAGAGGAAAATTTTATCTTCTTCTACACGTCTTGTCAACTTAAAATATGCAAAATTTCATTTCAAACGGAAATGGAAACCTTTTAAAGAACCTGAAAAAATACTTCTCGTAAATAAATAAATGATCATAACTATAATGATACTGCAAAACTGGAATTCATTGACTCTCAAAACCGTGTACAGGCCATAGGGATGCATACCACGATGAACAAAGTAATTCCTTAAATTTGTTAATCAACAATCAACCAACTTTGCTTTGTTTCTTCTACAAATTTTATCCATCGCACCTTGGCATGTTCAGCTATAAATGCTAAAATGCTTTAGCACTTGAAAACTTCTAGCATTTCACGGTTATCGTAGATTCTTTTATCGCCTTCCGTTTCATGCACAAAGTTAATCTTGTGTTCGTTACATGATGTGACCCACCTTTTATTATACAGGTCGATTCAGAAAACGATTTTCAGCTTGTCTGTCCGTCCGTCCATGCGTTTTTGTGTTCATCCTATAGTTCGCAATTTTTGAGACAATTGAATGAAATTTGCTACACTGACATACTTTGACCCAGGATGAGCGGTATTGAAAATAGTTGGGATCGGCCCACTTTTTTGAGCACTCGCCATACAATCCCTTATTTTGAAAAGTCATTTTTAAAAACTCGCTAAGTTACAATAGTTTAACATTGTAAATTGGTACGAAGATCTCCCCTCTCATATAAACGTTCCTACGAAAACTGAGTCTTCATATCGTAAAAATCTATAATTTTCAATATTCCATTGGTTCAAAATGTTAAATACTAAATACAGAAATCAACCTTACCAAATTTACACTACGTAGACCTATTTTTTGAATACCACAACACATAAGGGTTCTCAGGAAATGTATGGAATGTAAACTCTTATATGTCAGAAAAGCGTAATTGTTAATGTAACTCTAATGTAGGAATTAAGTTGACCGAATTTTAAATACTTAGGTCTATTTCTTGGACCTCATTCCATATAAGACTTTTCATGAATAGCAAGTCCTTCGGAAAGAGGTTTAATTTTTAATATTTTATGGTGAAAATTAGTCCTTAGCGCCAATTTAGCAGAGTAATTAACGGTAGGAAATTTGGATCACATAAGTCTTTTTTTAGACGTTAACGTATATAGGGGTTATTATGAAAAGCAAGATTAATGGACAGAAAGATCAATTTCTTGTTTTCTTATGACAGAAACTGAAAAATAATAAAATTTTTAGGAAGTAAATTAAATTTGCTGAAGTTAGAGCACGTCATGTGATGTTATAGGCACCATCTAATATGGGGGTTTCGTAAGAACTGTAGCTTTGCATGGAAATAATGTGTAATTTTTGGTGTATTATAACCGAAGGGGGTGACAAACTGCATAAGCTCAAATGGTGTAGGGTATCTAATGGTCGCCTTTGCCCGATCATAATGTTTTTACTTGTTATTAAAAGTCTTTTTGTGGGATTTCAAATGCTAAACCGTGTTCAATATCTTCAGCATCGAAAAAACCCTCGCGTGCTCGCTTTAGGTTAATCTTTTTGCGCAAGTAAATTGACAGAGCTTTGCACATGTTTGCGATGAAAGGTAATTTTAAAATGTGGCGTTTTTTTTAACTGTGCTAAAGGGATACAGAATACGTAATGGGTTGCAATGCTCTTCGTACTTTGTTGCTGAGAAATAAATGTGATGAGTAATTATATACACTTGCATGTATATTAAGATACATTTAACCACCTGTGCGAGTTTTTATAGCTTACAGTAATGACCTAAGCTGTTCAAGTCATGATGAGCATAAGCCATAGAGCTAATGCTGTATAAATTGTCTAAACCAATGGAAGAAAGAGCAGAATTTTAAACAAAGTTGTGTAAGGATTTGATTTGAATAGTTGCTGACATACACAGAAAGCTTTTAGATCTCGAAGAACAAGTTTCAAAATTTCATGAGAAAGCTTTGTGATGTGTGTTAAGATTGCCTTAAAGTATTAAAATATCTTATCGTTTCTTTACACATATGACAACCGAAAAGAGTATTCTTTACTTCCATTTTCAGGATTCTACACATTTTATTTACATCATTGTAAGGATATAAATTATAAAAGTAAATCTTTTAGAGCAAGAAAACTTTGCTTTGCTACATACACATACTAAACGATATCTTACTAATTGCAGCGTTGTTTTTACCAGTGCGCACCGTAAAAAAGATTGCATCTAAACAGCAGAAGAGGGCCGTTGGTCCTTTACAAAAATGGCCACATTGATAGCAATCCCCATGGAGTATCGTTGGTATAAAACAACAATTGATGGACTAAATATTATGTGGTTCACAAAAAAGTAATAGAAGT
The DNA here is from genome assembly GCA_001077435.1 of Glossina morsitans morsitans. Taxonomy (NCBI): domain Eukaryota; kingdom Metazoa; phylum Arthropoda; class Insecta; order Diptera; family Glossinidae; genus Glossina; species Glossina morsitans. The sequence goes on along the minus strand of CCAG010014106.1, from coordinate 40,101 downwards.
TATGTTTACGGCGCAATGAAATTTTTTGAATATAAAAAACTTATTTTGCTTTGGCTGGAAAAAGTTCTAAATCATCTGATGAGGTATGGGCACAGTACTTTTTAAACTTTTACACACACAAACTCGCGCCTGAATGGTAGGAGTTACCCATAGGACAAGACCTTTACATGCTTTAAAGGGAATCTTAATAAGTAAAAGCAAAGTTTCTTTCTGCAGCGTTGCACATAAAATGTTATTATTTTTTCCACTCTGGCTTTTGTGGCACACCATAATAACAATGTTTCGTTGCTGTAGTTTGGTGTCTCGCTTTCGAAAATGGAAACTTCATTTCTTGTGAATTATTTGTTCTTAACCTACAAGAAAATAGGAAAATATTACACAGATTTAGTTACATACAAAATGCACAACTTTTTATAAGGTCACTTCGTATTACAAGGCAATATATTTCTCGTTACTATTTCTAAACACTGCATATAAAAAACAAAGATATTAATGCACAGATTATTAACGCATTTATAAAAATGTACTGAGCGCCAGTTAAATGCTAAGCAAGGGATTTATAGAAGGGTGGGATATATCGTGAAATGTCAAATGAACTTCTTTACAGCTATCACCGAAGGACGCGTGCAGAAACAAGTTTCAAAACCCCATAAGGTATATAAATTCTTGGCCAGTTGTATATATTGTGCTGGCCGCGAGGCTTTCCATTAAAAGCCCCGAAGCTTTAGCTTTCTCTTAGCTTAGCTAACAACACACATACGAACGGTTGAACAGACGAACCATTTATAAGAGTTCGTGCTTTACAAGTCACTTAGTTTGTATAAATAAATGAGTCGTTCACGGCAAAGAGATTAACTTTTTCTTTAATAACCAGCCTTAAGACACATACGGCAAACATGTGTAAAAATTTCCCGGCAGATATATTCTATCTCTTCGTTTTACATAAAATCGCGACATCTCTGTCACTCTTCCACCGTCCTTTTTTGTCATGTTATACAAGTGCAATAACAATTTTTCCCACGTGCTATAAGAATCGGCCTTATATGGATCCATACTACGAGCGAAGCGGCTGTACACGAAGAAGGACTGTTGTAAATGGTACTTTGTTTTGGTATAGTCAATCAATGGGTTGCTTGGCTTGAAGCAGCATAACCGGTAAATTGATTGCTATTATAGGTGGACAAAGGAAGCAACCGTTAAAACAGAACAGTGCCATTGGATACTTGAACCAAGCAGACCTAAGAACACTTAAGTCTAAGTAGCTCACATCGAGCAAAAGATGTCGAAATGAATTATAAATAAAATATGCCGCGAAAAGTGAAAAGACGATCTTAAAACCATAATTGTAAATGGAATGGAAAAACCACTTTGCGCGCACGCACATATATAGGAAAAATAGCGAAGAAAAGACGAACGAAACCAAACTCAGTTGTGGCTGTAAGACATACACTTGTAGGTATATATGACGACAGGAGAAGTAGATTCTAGTCTAACATAGATGCAAACTATGAAAAACTCAGCGGAGAATGAAAACTTGCTCGAAGTACTGCTATGAACATCTTATACTAAGAATCAGCTTCGAAAGGTCAAACGTTAAATTATGTAAGTTATGAAGTTTGGCTAAGAATGCAAATTAAAAATAAGAAATCAATTGTTCTAATGAGAATTTTTCCTCATGGAATTCCAATTTCTATTTGTTTAAAGAACACTGACCTTACTTCTCATAGATGTTGTTATAATCTTATGATAAAATTACGTCGGATTAAGAAGAAATAAACAATCATTAAATAGGATTAATCCTGATGAAAAGGTCAACCAGTCAACTGCTATCAAATTGGATTTGTATTTAGGTAAAGAATATCTGAAATTCTTTGCTTTACGGATGACACTTTAGTTTAATCAGATTTATTGAAATTTTATGCAAATGTATACATGATAAGCAGGACATGAGTTTCCTACTTTCCTACAGCCAGGATAGACAAAAATATTTTGCCAACAAACATTATTTTCTAATTTATTCTAACGACATAAAAAATTTTTGTATTTAATGAAAAAACCACATCTTTTTAATTTATTATCGCAAGTGTTTTCAAAATCAGATTAAAAACTTTTCTTTTCAATAACGATTAGAGTAGAAATAGTTAACGATTGTTTGAAGATATACAGAGATACATACTTTACAATGACAAATAATAAAAAGTTTTTAATTATTGTCGGTTTACTACTACACAACTTAATGCTCTCTTACAGTTTTTAATTAAAAATGTTGTCGCTCTATGGTTACAACAACAGATAATAAATTATGACAAGCAAATAAAGTTTAATGATGAATAGTGTACTGTTAAGACGTGTTGGATATCACTACGCTCTAATTAGTCTCAAGAAGCTAAAATTGCTTTCGATTTGATTTCTGTTTTGATAAAAGTTTTGTTACTCTTCTTCGTCCCTACAACTTCAATAAGAAATAAAAGCTAATGAATAAGAAACAGAAGCTTAGTAGAACGCGAGAACTATTCGAGCGAAACAATACAAATTGTGAATAACGGTTTTCAAGCATCCTGAGCTACCTTAGGATGCTTTTCCAGCAAGGAAACACTGAAAGTATATCGGTGGTAAGCTAAGTCACATCATCAAGTCGAGTGTGCGTCTTCATCAGTGCCACATTTTTATTAGAGCCACCATAATATTAGATTAGCTAGATAAGATTAGCTAAGTAGGGTTAGATAATCCTCCCGAAATTTTCAAAAACAATATGGGTTTTCTCTCTATTTGCAACTCTGTTTCAAGGAGCTTAGTTGCTCCTAATGCGAGCAATTGCAACTTTTCGCACCTCTTCTGTGTGTGTTGCTCATAGGACAATTTAATTGAAATTAACTTCTACCAGTTTGTGTATCATACACTACTATATGCAGCACCAAGAGCAACTTGAGATAACTCACCGTTTGTTGTGGCGATATATTCAGAAAGCGATTCTAAGCTTGTCTCTGTTCAACCTACATGTCGCAATGTTTGAAATATTGTGATGAAATTTGGTGTACCGCCATATTTTAGCCCAAGGACGAAAACTGCCGCGCAAGGTCGGCAGATAAGAAAATGGGTAGAAACTAATTGTTAATGTTGCACCGAAAGACCGTAAATTAAGAACTCTCGTTACTTGACATATATATATACACGAATGCTAAGGATGTGGTCATAACAGCTGATCAGGCTCACTCTCAAGTTTCATTTACAATAAAAAAGTGCTAATGCAAACACCATCTACAACGAAGGCTGGCTTGGTACACCTTACTTACGCAGTTATAATAAAAACAGTTTGTCCATCGCATGTATGTGTGTCCAGGAAAGTAGCAAGCAAACTACCCAGTCTAAGGCAAGCAAATGGTCCTTAGCGAAATTTCTTCCTGAATGCACGTTCAGCATAAACCGAGCTGCATAGTTACAACAAGTGTTTTTGAAAAGAAAAAACCTGCCACAATATGCTTTGAAATTAACTGCTGATGAGGAAGACATCTATCTCATCATTTGCAGATTTAATTTCGGGTTCAATTTCTTGCACTAATGATCAAAGAGTGTAATAAAACGAAAGACCGCATGCCATGCCATGAAGTTTTCACCATTGTCGTGTGAAGATTAGTACCACCCATTGCACATGGGTCTGTTGCTATCCAAATCAGGAGAGACATTGTAACTATTAACTGCATAATCATAGATAAATGTATAATAAGCAGAAAACTAATGATCGAGACCATTAGTGTTTACAACACAGTAAGCTCAAATGCTGAGCACCCTACGGTGTTACTATAAATGAACTGTTAAAGAACATCGATTCGCTAATTGATGAAATCAAAAATGCGTAGTTAGTTATTAATAAACAAAATAATGAAACAATTTTAATCCATTAAAGTGATGACAAATGCATTTTAGGCAATTTCTCAATGTCAACAATTTATTCTTTATTTTGTTTTGTTTTTTTTTTTTTATTAAATAAACAGAGACATACACATGAAACGTTTGTTAAAAAATAGTAAACATGTCAGCTTAAAATTCGCAAAACTAACAAAACTATATGTAAACGAAAGGATAAAAACACAAGAAAAACAACCATCAACGTCATCACTTTTGTGTATGTGTACATAGTGGGTACATATGCATATAGCAATCAGTGTGAATGTGCACATTTGCGGGTGGCAGAGGGAAGAAAGTGTAAGCATTCATTACGTTGTGGGTGTCTTAAAATGAACTTAAATTTGAATTGGGCGTCGTAAAAAGCTTGTGAACACTTTATGATCTGGAATTATTGATATGGACGTGTGAAACATGCAAACACATCGCCAGAGGAACTTAATGCCATGTGAATTCATTCTGTGTTCCATCCAGCACTATGCAACTTTATTTTTGTGAACGAAATAAAGTCTACTTCCATGTTAAGGATTAAAGGGCGGATAAAGAAAGCATTCGCTTTAACATTTCTGCTATCTTGGTTTGCAAAATGGAACACAAACGTGTTGAGATGTGCCAGCCTTCGCTAACACATTCGTTGATCCAATGTTTTACCAAAATGACTTCCATGTTGATACTTTTTACAAAAGAGAAAAGATTATCAAATTTCAAATAAACAAAAGAGGTCAGCTCAGTTCGAAATACCTTTCAATTGCAAAACTTTAACAGCGTAGATGTGCACGAATGTAGACGAGTAAGCCACAAAAATATCATATAATTCTTTTTCCACCGGAAAAAGCGGAAGCAGATTCGTTTCGTCATAACGTTTGCAACATGCTTAAAGGCAGATGAAACTGATTTACTAAAACCGTTCTTGCAATCGAACGAACACAAAAGTTCGCATAAGTGAACTAAGAAGACTGCAAGGTTTCGCAGGCACTCTTGTAGACCTTAAGCTTAAGTAACACAACAAAAAAGGCACACATTATTCGACATTATTTTTCGAAATTAAAATAATATATATTTTTGAAAACTGGGGGTCAACAACCCCCTGGCTTACCACTTTATCTTGTCACTGTCGGACTTAGCTCTAAACTTTGCATATTACGCTTGCTTTGCACCCCTTCAACAACTGCATAGCAAATTAAACGAATATTTTAGCTCAGATAGATTTTATCAATTTAGTTTTTATTTAAAAAATTCACTTTTGCAAATGTTTGTTTTAATCTCCTTTTAGATCATATTTAGGGAAAAAATTTTAATTTGAATTTTATTTAAACATATGATTACTATTAGCTTTAAAACAAGTAAAAACGGTATAGTCGGTGACGACTTAGCACTAAACTCCCTACACCACTCTACAGTTAATTATATAACGGGTCTTCAAAATAAGATGTTATATGGGAAGTGCTCGAAAAATGATCCGGTTGGGACCATTTCCAATAGCCTTGGGCCAACATATGTCAGTTATATACGAAAACCAACGGAAAACAGGTTGACGACGCTAAAACAAGACGGTATAACAGACATACAAGCTTAAATCAGTGAGTGGTTTTTATTCGGTCGGTATAAAAAGAGCGAATCTACGTCAAGTCCTTCTGGATGTTGCATACATACGCACAAGCACCACAAGTGCTGTAGGGTGTAAAAAAAGTATCAAAACTCGATAAAGAATATAATGTCTTCCACTAAAAGCTACTTGACAAAAACTTGACAATTCGTTCAATAAGTTCATTGCATGGCAAATAGACGTTGCCGCTGTTGACGAATACACAGAGCTTTTACATAGAATTAGCTTTCATAGGATATGTATTAGCATTTCATGACATTGCGACTATTGCAACTTACAATTGCTTTAGCGCCGTTAGAGATTTGAATCTCGACCGTTGATCACTTTTTAAGGGAAAAGAATACCGTTCACACATGGCAGTGGCTTGGCAAATATTATTCGGACTCTGCTGAACGGTAGAGAATTGATTTGCTGTTTTTTTACACGGCCACACAGACACTGAGAATGCTGCCTGGTTGTCCGAATTCGGCCGAGCGAAAAGTTGCATGCATTAGCTGACACTTTAATGAGATCAGAAAGCAATGTGTTTACTATATTTTGCATTAACATTCCCCCGTGAGAAAGCTCTGTTTGAAGAGGGGTATCACGTTTGCTTACTTTTGGCCAAACCCTACAACAACAAAAAGGTTGTTTTCATGAATGCAGCCACTGCCGAAAGCCATTCAAGGCGACCAAACAAAAACACATAAACTGCCGCATTTTGAGATGCGGAAAGTGTGACATTCATCATCTGCCTTAAAAAGGGACAAAGAATCAAAAAAGCGCATTTTACGTAGTGCGGAATTAGAGCGAAATTGCAAAATTTTCCCTGAGCCTACGAACTTATTGAATCATTTCCGCTATCAACTCGCTGCTTGTGAGTTTTCTTCAAGGTAGCGTTATCAATTTTTAATTTTACTTGCTCAACTGTATCAACATATGAAGCATAGTTGGATAATACTTTTAGTTTACATTTTGCTATAAACGTAAACAAAAGTTTAAAGAAACTTTTAATAACATTTTGTCACATAGTGAAAGAAACAAACAACATCAAGTATTCGTAACGACTTTTTATGCTAATTATTGCTCTCTTAATAATATTTAAACAATTTGATAAGCGATTTCGCCATATTCGTGGCACACACAAACCGTTGCTTTAAAGTAATGTTAGTGGTCGGCAGAGTGAAATAAGTTTTACTTTCTTGTTTTCCCTTATATTTTCTTTCTTATAGGTCGACAGTTCGCTCTCGGCTATACACAAGAATGATTGGTTCTTTTTTGAAACTTTATTTTGGATAAGTAGGGCGTGAAAAAAGAAAATTGTCGGTTCTTTAGTGTGAAAATTAAGATCCGTAGGGCCCTAAATTGAGCACATGTCTTAAAGTTAGCTAGCCCACCCTTTATCAGTTGATCGCTTTCACTGTACACCTCTCCACTTGTGTAGCAAACATGGCATAATTAAGTCTATATAAAAGTAATAAAACAGTTTGAAGTTTCTGTTTTCATGTATCATTTATAAGAGGAGATATATATATGGTTTCCAAAACGTTTCTTACTTGCACATGTGGTATTTATTCACAAAGTTTATTATGATACCAGCGACAAGGGTTTATGGAATTTCGTCAAAAAGTGCTACTGTGACAGACACTATATAGAAAGCAACTGAAACCCTCCTTCGAGTGTTTGCATGTGGATTACTCTGCAGTGCTAAACGTACAAACTTGTCAAAAAAGTTTTAAATATGATACTAATATGTGTGATGATTAATATTTGAAAAAATTGCTGGTTATGGCTTTTCTGCCACTGCATGTGCACTATTTACCTAAAGAGACAGTTGAACTAATAATCGTATCATGCAAAGTTGTAGCTACACAAAATTAAAATATTACCCCTTTCTGAGTGCTGCCAAGACACATTTTCAAAATAAACAAAGTTGATGACTTAAGCTAAGGACCAGAAGTAACAGTCAGTCAGTGGGTAGACAAGTTGCATAAGCATTGTATACGAGTGCCCCATTTGCCAAATCGATTAACTCCACAGAGCGAAAAGTGAAGAGAGATCGGGTGCTTAGAAGCGATACAAAACGAATTGTATATATATTTAACGTTCAATTTCGTTGATAAAAAATGTTTTAATTACATTTTTATTGCGCTTTTTGCGATAGTACGAATAATTTTCTGAAATAAATTATTTTTATTTATTTTTATATTTTTAGTTTTTTATTCACACGATTTATTGATGACGTTTTCATTAAACTTATACTTCTTATATCATCAATAACACGGATAATATGGAAAATATGGCCGTTGAGAGTTTTTGGCTTATTTGAGTAAAGCGGGTGAACACATAATCCCAAAGAAAAAAGTCCAATAGGATGTTATCGCATTATGTTCGTGGTCAACTCACTTCGGCGGATAGATTTTCTTTGCATTAAAGAGGCAATTTTGCTTATTTAAGAGGTCACTTGACCTAATAGGAGCTTCACCTCATATGTATGAAATGTGGACTGAATGGATTCATTATTTTGGTAATAAAATTCGAGGATTTCTTTACGCTACACAACTGTCTATTTTTTCGTGGTGATTACCAACAATACTGAGCGAAAATGTCAATTGTGGTCGAAATCTGAAAAAAAACATGGACGGCAGGACGTTCAAAAAATGTGTAGAGCTTATTTGATCACCATCTGTAAAGCTAAAGGACATAGATGATGGTGAACAAAGGTTAAACATAAGTACAGCTCGACTAATGTAAATGGGAGAAATTTACGTATTTAAGAACGCGGTCAATTTTGTTCTAAACGTATCCAGGTCATCTCTAAAGGATTTCAAAGTCGGCGACGCCCCATTCCAACATCAAACTCTCCAAAGATAGTTCAGCAAAGGAGAGGAAAATGCGTGGTATTAGTATAAAAAGGCTCCTATTTCACCTTGAAAACGGTAATCACTCTAGTAAAAGGTTGGACGATTGGAATCGAATGATTTTGTAGAGGCAGATTAGCGACCTAAAATTTCAGTAGTCGAGGAAGAACAATTTTAAAAAACAACAGTCAGTTATTTACTGTTGCTTATACATATTTTGAACACCTACATAGAGAGGTCAAACTTTTATAAAAAAAAATTCATAAAGCGGAGTTAATCGATGTGGCAAATGAGGCATTCATATTTCAAGCTGGTGATAACTGAGTCCACAACCAATAAATGCTCATTTCAACTGCAAGGTCATGCATTTCTACCTAAATTACTGTAACATCTCTTACGGTTCAGAATGCTTGTCATATAAAGCGTTCAAAATTTCTGAGTGATTAAGGCGAGTTGATCGATTAATACAGCATTTGCTGCAACCTCCGTGCCAGAATTTAAATCGACACCGCGTATAAGTTGTACAAAGTGCTGATGCCAAGTTAACCTGACTTTCTCTAAACAGTACTTTATAGTCAGTTGAATGCTGTCTGCCTTGGAAACGTAAAGTTTTTAATGACATCCTATTAAGCTTGCAACTCGGTTGCGTAGAAATTGAGTTATGGGTTGAAAGTGACAGTGATAGTGTGAGTATTCTTTAAACTATTGCTTGCATTCTTCCCAAGACCAATACATTTATTCATCTTCGATTGCCATCCATCGTATTACGCATCCTGTTGTTGCATTGTATATAGAAACTCATTAAGTACAACTGCTTCAATTTATTAGAAAATATGTTAACGTATTCCCACTTTATCGAGTGTGTGTTTATTTACGTTTACATCTCATTTGTTAAAAGCTTGCCGTTCTCAAGAGAAATGTTCAAAGAGTCTTTCCTTCCTTGCAACTATTCTTACTTTGCAAATAGTTTGGGATGAAAAAAAAGAAGAAGCAAGGAAAATGAAAGTAATTCTCCTTCTACAGAGGGGAAATAATAGTTTGTTGAATTTTAAGTCAAAAGTGTTTGCAAGCGTCGGCAGTACATAATGCGTGCATGTAACGAGGTGTGAAAAAACCTGAGACTACGGTGTAACACTGAAATAAACGAACATCTACTTATGCACATATATTACAGAGAAATCAATTTCACTAAGAAACACAACTATACCAGAGTAACGATTCAGTCATCTGTCAGGCCAAGAAAAGTGTTATTTAAAAATTGTTTTCTCCTGTCAGCCAAGACGAAGAAAAATAAACGACAGGTGAAAAGAAAATTAAAAAATATTTATACTCGATTTAGATCGAACTTTATAATACCACCAGTAGGTTATATACTGTATGATCAAATACATAGATCACGTCAGACAGTATAGATCACACATCGTATCGTATATATCGCAAATTGTTCGTACCTCAATTTTTATGCGATTTGATATCGCCTTGACAGTAATCCCACAAAGTAAGAGACGATTAAAAGATTTTCGTTATTTTCGAACTGAACCTTGGGAAAGAGAGAGAAATTTGAATACCAAGATTTCTTAGTTGTGTGTCGTAAAATTGATTGAGAATGAATGATGAAGGAAACGTAGGGACACATCGCGCAGCCATCATTCACGCTACGTACGTACAAGAACATATGTAAGCATTACTTTCTTAAATTGAAACAATAAGAATTTTTTCTGGATTAGTAAAGAATTTCGTTTAAAGAATTTCACTAACCTGTTTGTATGTACTTGGTACACTCCTGTGTAGACACCTTCGAGACCTCTTGATATATAGTCGTTTAATGAGAAAGAAGACTCTGCTTATTTTAAGCTGCTCACTTATCATTTTTAATCGTCTGGACGGTATTTATTTTCTAAATTGTTTCAATTATTTCCGCCGGTGTCACTACCTGTTTGGTTTGTCTTCAACTTCTCCATGTTCCCATCTTCAAGATTGAAAATTTTAATTTAAAGAGTAAGATGGCTGTAAATTTACAATCAGTAGTCCGGCAGAAATGTATACCACACGATATAACAATTTAGATATAATAGTGTAGATAATGATTGTTACATTAAAGTTACTTCCTCTCACAAAGGTCTATCGTATTGTATGCTCTACTGTGTATACCAGTGAGTGACTCAAATATCCGCTGAAAACAATATTCCTACAAACTGATCAGAAAAGGTCTTGTTAAATGGGAGCATGATTCTTGATCGAGAGAGCATATGTTACGATAAATTTTAGCGTACAATTTCGAGTATATCGACCTAACATAAAATATATACTCACTCTTAGTGTAAAGTTCCAAATATAGCATTCACCTCAATATCACAGTTCAGTCCAGTGCTCAGATCTCATAAGCGTTGGTGACATTAATTAAAAACAGTTTATGCTGCGATTCAAAAGCTTAGCGTAAGCAAAGGATGCGATCACTGTGACGGGCAATCATATCCTACTCCGTACTGCTTACATATTTCGCATTTTCCTTTTCTCTTTTTTTGATCAGTGGAAAGCAGTGCATCTAGTGGTTTCTTTAGTTCTTTAAGGATATTAAGACATGAAACGCTTATCACGCGCTTTCTTTAAAAATCAAAGGTGCTTCCATTGAAAACTACATCTTTTATCCAAAAGTAGCCCGAGGTTGCGGCAAAAGAAGCGCGTATTTTGAAATAAAATAAATTTTTTTCAACTAAATACCATTGGAAGTAATTTAAGCCTTCAACGAATGAAGTATTATATAACAGTGGTTGATTATTAGTGACTGTGCATACCTTTCAATGTATGCGATGAATAATATTCGAAACTTGTAAATTAATACGGATTAAAATGTTTGGATGAATCGATTGAGTTCAACCGGCAGAAATCTAGTGTTTTTTATAAACTAGCAAACAACTTTCAAACATGCAACTAAAAGCACTTAAGCGCCTATAAAGTACACATAGGTATATATATATATATATGCGTGGACGTACGTATGTACATTTATACGACCTTTTATTTTTATATATTATACAAATATATATACATATACATATATATATATATATATGTATATGTATATATGTACCCGCTTTTGATTAAAATAAATTAATTAATAGCCACAAGGCATCTAAATGGAGAACGCGTACGTACATGAAGATGAGAGTACAAGTCCATTCGCTTGATACCTGGAGGTGTGATTTGCAAGAGAATTTGGAAATGTATACGTTAATGAGTTGTATGATATGCTAACGTGCTATTCAGTTTGTGCTTTTCGTTCGGCCATTTATTGAAATAAAACGACTTATTTAGTAGTAGAGGGACATTCCTCTCACTGTGATGTATTTGACACTGTGTTGTAATTGTTGAAATGGAAAATTAGGCTGTGGTTGTGTCTTATTTATGTCAAATTATAACTCAATTTCATACCCATTAAAAGAGATGCATTAGGTTTGCAACCTGGAGAAATGTATCGAAAGTTGCAAACAGCGTTGTGGCCATTGCATTTTGCTGGCCATTGCAACCATAATCACGGTAGCCACATTTATTTGAGTAGCAAAACAAATAACAACATTAAGGTCGACCAGTAAATACTTTGCGCTATTTCTCTGAACGCAATTCTTCATTTAGTTAGATGATAAAATGTCAAAAACTATGACTTGTTTCCATGTATGACCACACTTTTTATGGGAGCGTGTCCAGAATGTGTATTCAACAAACTCAACATTCATGCCTATTGTCATCACAAAGTCATCATCATACTAATTAGGCCTTGTTACCTTTTGTTTGTTGGCTTTTCATGGGAATCTTGAAATGGGGTGGGTTGTACTCGACCCAAAAGCCAACTTACTTGGTCCACATGGTTGACAGACGGTTATGTGGCATTGCCCTTATGGAGAAGTTCTCGTCATAAAACATTAGATCTCTTTGCCTTTTATAAAAAAAATGAGGCGTCAGTCAATTAGATAATAAAGCATTCACACAAAAAACGATTTGCTTATTTTAACAGGAATTTCTTAACTATAAGACAGTGAATGGGTTCTTAGACATACATTCAATAACAGTTTCTACTGCCTGATACGAAATGTTCGTACTAAGTATTCCATGTCTACATAGGACAGCAATTTTCTTTATTTCACTTTGAATGTTGTTTTACAATAAGTTTATAATAAGGTCATAAATGCAACTAAGCTGTGTTTTCGATTTAAATGTGTATTCGGTATTTCCAGTCTCAGCAACTATTTCCGTTTATACGCTATATTTGTTTTAGTGTATTTCTATAAATATTGAACAACTTTAGAAATGGAAAAGAAATCCTTTGGTTTTTATTGGGTAACATCAGTTATTACTGCAACATTGCGTTGGTATCAGCACTTGTATGGAGCAGATGTTGAAGTGCGGTGGGGTTCATTTCTTTAATAAACTTATTTCTTCTTCTTGTTCGTTTTCTAAAATTCACCCAATCAACAACAGATGATTCTTTTATTGATTCATTTGGTTGGAGATGTAAATAAACAAGTTGTTGTTCCACGCAATGAATTTTTACAATGTTGATAATTTCTTCCACTCGAACGAGACTATCGATTTGATTGACAAGCTTGTTATACTCATTGTGGTGCACATTCTTTGAAGTTTTTTTTTTTCTTTTCATTTTGAATGTATGTAACGGTTACAAAGACAACTGTTAGCTTGGAAAACTTTCCTTTTGTTTTTCAAAATGTAGTTCCTGAAGGGCACATTATCGTAATGGATGTAACAAAAGTGCGGAAATATTAAAACTAACAAGAAAACACGCTATAGTGAACTACAACTGAGTATATAGCGGGTCTTCAAAATAAGATGTTATATAGAAAGTGATCGAAAAGTGGTCTGATCCAAACCATTTTCAACAGCGCTCGTCTCTGGTTCAAAACACGCCAGTATACCGAATTTCATCAAAATATATCTAAAATTGCGGCCTGTAGGTCGAACGCAATAAAACAAGACGGAACGAGGATCAGAGAATCGCTTTCTGAATCGATCAGTATAATAAAAGGTGGGTCTATCTCAAATTTTTCTTTGTATTGCACGCATCCACGCAAAATTAATTCAATAGTAAATTTAAGGCGAACGCTCCCTGTTTGCTTTCAATTGGTTCTACTTTAGTAGGAAGCAGTTTTTTTATGGAGTTTCCCGTTCTAGCTGAGTCTACTTCTAACATATTGAAAACGTACTCAAGTGAAATCTTTCGATTGGCATTAGGATCCTATCAAGTATTGTATGCACCCTTTACGTGAAGCCAAAGTATTTACCGTCAAGGACTTACAACCTAGAGTATGTAAGGCAAGGCTGTGGAAAGAAAACCTTTGTTTAAGAACTCCACAAACCCAGAAGAAAATATCTGGAAAATCACTTTCTCCTGCAATGCACAATCGATTGTTTTAGCTGATTTGCCTCCTTTGTAATTGCATATTGTCCCTTAATGCTACTGTTTGAGTTGAGATTAGAAATATTATTAACTAAAAGTGCGTAGAACAAGGTTTAACGGCAAGTTTGTTCAGGTGAACATAATGACGATGAAATCTTTTGGGTTAAATAATAAGCCAGATATTAAATTTGTAGTTTTCCTAAATGCTTAAAAGATTAGATTTATTTTATCATACTTTGGGCCTTTTGTGTACAAGGATACAACGTTATATTAAGTTTGTGCGGATGTATGTAACACCAGAAAGGAATTGAGATAGGCACAGCTATTATTGTACCAATCGATTTAGAGTCACTTTCTCAATCAATCTAAGCTTGTCTGTCCGTCGGTACAATTTTTTCTATTGAATTCAACCTATAGGTCGCAATTTTTTTAAAGATATTTTGACGAAATTTTGTGCACTGACATGTTTGCGTCTAAGCACAAACGCTATTCAAAATGGTTCGCATCGGATTCTTTTCCGATACTTGCCTTACTTTTTGAAGTGTCGTTATATGAACAAATGCTTTGAGTGAATTGCTTTAAACTATTTAATGGTGGGCCGTGTCTCACTACAGTGTTTTTACCTCTTTGCTTATTTCGTCTAGTAGTTATTTTCTAATTAAATTTCCATTTATCTATGTTCTTAACGTTAAATTTCTTTTTATTAGTTATTGTTAAGACCAAGTGTAATTCAAAGCACAATGATGTCGCTTTATCCGCCAGAATGGGAAAGAAATCCAATAAATGAATTGCATTCCAAGAAAGGGCTTAGACGTTGCGATAATAAACATAAAGCAAACAACAAAAAGGTTTTTTTGTGCAGGTTTCTTTTATAAAAAAAACCTTAAACATTACTTAAGCTCTGACACTGGTGAACGCAAAAGATGTTTAGTAAAGTAACAAAGCAAAAATATATTAGCTGTTCAAAGAAAAACTTCCCTCCATTCAAACACTTCCCAAGAAAGGAAGGGCTTTTATTTATTCAATCTGATACAAGCACGCAGCAAAAATCGCAATCTATATATATATATACATATATATGTACATACATAAATATATTTACCGTTGACAGAAAAAAAATTTTCCTTACGTTCCGTATTGTGTGTTGTCTGCTATTCAGCTAATAGAAAATGCTGCAGTGCAGTAAACAACCAAATGGCGGCAAGCAGAGAATTCGTGGCTGTAAGGATTAAATGAAATGCCAAAATACATTAAATTGAAAAAGTAGAATAAAACATCGCTTATACGTACAACAAGCAGTTTATGGAACAATATGCGACAATATAGGGACTTTTGTGGAAAGCTCCTGCAATACGCAATAGCGATACCTTAACTGAGGCGAAATATGGTTTTTGGTTCCGCTTATTGGTTAAAGAATTCCACCTAAACTATTGAACTTCACTGCTGTACTCTCTGGAACGTGCGCGCGAAAGTTCGTATTATAACAGCAGGAATTACTATTATCACTATCATTGTAATTTGTTCAGACCAAGAAAATAAATTCTAGGACTAAAAGTAGGTTGAGCGCTGGAGTGTAAGTTACACTACCGGGCCTGAATGGCTAATCTAGTCGCCTTAATTTAAGGAATCGGTATTCGGTATTAAGTTTTCCAGATACTTTCAAAGTGTCCATGGTCGTTCCGAATACGAAGCCTCGAGTATTGGAAATGCGTTGACGTTCATGAAGAGTAATCGTAAAATTTTCCTCACAGTTGCAAATTGGATTGCAATCCATTACTAAAGCCGGTTCACTTGGATATAGTGATGGAACGCGATTAGGATTATTTTCGCTTTTGTTTTTGTTGGGTTTGCTAATCCTGAAAGCAGCTTTTCCTCTATCCTCTTCCTAGAATATCATTGCATGAAAAATATTATGAATTAATTTCAATTATTTTCGCGAGATGAAAGCAGGTCCTAGGTGACAAAGGAATGAGGCTATTGCTCCTTGTATATTATATAGAAAGAAAGGTGTGGGCACTCTACATGACAATTCCTAGGAATATTCCCTGTACTTGACGGTGTTCGTTGACTTATAAATGATTTGCTCAATCGTTCAAAGATTATCGGTTTTCCAAATTACATGACTGCGAGATCATCTTTCAAATTCTTCACAAAACGAAAAGTTTGATTACTTGTGCTAATTTCCAAATTATGGTTATGCACTTGTAGTATTACTTGTTGAAATGAAAATTTTAGGTTACCAAACTAAGCCATCAAACTAAGGCATCACAATTATCTCAAGGCTTCAAGTTGAACTAACAATTAACACACCACTTGGAATAATTTTCTTGGTTTTCTGTAGCGTGCTGCGTTGGAGTACAACCTGTACTGTTACCTACTCCGGTCGAAGTTAACCATCGCCGACTACGTAAAATGAAAGAGGGTTGTAACGCCCTATTTGGTAGTTAAGTAAACACGATTTTGTTAAATTATTTATCTGGACTAATACCACTTTTAGCATAGACTTATCCTTAGGTGAAATTATGAAAAACCTATTTACGTTTGCAAACTATGTGATTGGATAAAAACGAAACACATAAGTTGCATCGGATTGCATTTCCAATTTTAAAAACACAAGTGAAGTGTTCTCTCTTTTTTGGGAACATTTAATATTTCTATCAAATGCATTGTCGATTGTCATGTAGGTCATATAATTGCCTTTCGTAATACGAATCTCTATGCTGGACTTATTATTTGTTTATGACTTTATACTGCGTACACTAGAGCTTTATTGTGGAGACTCATCGACTAATCACTGATTTGTTTCATATTCTCATTCATTTCAATATTTTGTGAAAGGTAATGATACAACGAAGCTATGGAATATAATGCATTCATTCACATGAATATACATCCGTTTCCAATGTATTCATGAACATTATTTGTTGAGTACAAGTTTAGAAGGGAATTGTTGTTAATCTGCAATATTTGTCTGGTATAAATTTGCAAACTCTTTTCATTCATTGCAAACATAATCAGTCAGAAATAAGTATTTCCGGAGATTAATGAAAATAGATAGAATAGAGGTAGAAGAGTACAGTCGAGTACAGGTTTCCAATGGAAAAACTCATTAAAAAGTATTTTTGCTTTTGAAAGCTTAAGGGCTATGGAAACTCTTCATATACACTTACGAGTAATTCAGATGTAAATCTTTCTTGGTAAAAGTGAATTTGCGCTGTTTCACGTACCATTCATTCGATTGGAGTGAAACTTATACACACTGTTTGTTTCAGCTCAAGGAAGCTGTCTTGATGTTACCGACTCCGTAGGTCACGCCATCAAAACATTAACATCTGAAGCTAATGGCTTGATTAAAAAGTCTACCGCACCTGATATTTGAGCACCACGATCGTTGACCTGCTAGTGGAGCTCCTTTGCGTACTCGGCCATTTGATGTTTATTTGAGATCTACAAGTTATTCAATAATATTGAAATTTAGTAATTTTGACTTTTATTCGTTTATCGAAAAATTAAATATTTAACATGTATGTCGAATGTTAATTAAATTGCAGAATTATGCAAGATTGTGAAATCGTATTGGCTTATAAATATTGTAAATTATTTCTTGTATATGAGCACAGGAATATTGGTATAGTTTAACATAAATATATTCAAAGACATGATATAAAAATAGAATAATTTAGCAACATTCGTTATATAAGTAATTTTAATTTGCATTCATTTGCATTATGAAGTTTTTTCTTCTTTGAATTTGTTGTCGAAAAATGCCACGAAGAGACCGACAAAATAATGACATGCGAGTACTCATTGAAAGCGATATTGAAATCAATCAAAGAGATTGACAGACGCACAAGCGCCTGCAAGCCTAAGGGAAGAGCATCGTACACAACAAAACGAATCACTGAGATTAATCCGTCCGCTGTCAGGATCTCCTGGGAAAGGCGCCCATCACAGTCTAAGATTTCTTAAACTGGTACAAATATGTTACACATTTGTGACGTCTAGATGTGGTAAGAAACATCTGTGTCACATGTATGTGACAGTTGGTAGCGAAGAAGTTAAAAGCCACGCATTTACTTGAGTATGAAACTGACAAACATCATCAAAAGATAGACAATCACCAGCAAATGTATACACAACGATAGCCTATTCAACTCGTTCAGCATCCTTCACAAAAATCTAAAAGCTCTCTGTTATTTAATTTTCTTAGCGCACTCCCTCTATTCCAGCAAATGGAATTACTCTTATGTCTCCATGTTACTGATCTCGTACACAAAACAATCAAATACAAAACATGTTATGTTGTGATCAGGTGTCAGTTTTCCGCATGTTTAGATCGGTGTAGCTGTAAGATTAGTCTGCCAGTTCTTCTATTTTTTTGTTTTTTTTTTTAGTATGACCAATTCTCACGGGACGCCGCTTATTCGTGTTATACGGTGACCGACTTCCTCCATAGAATACAAAAAATGCCAAAGTTTTTCATCAAATATTAACATTCAGTGCTATGTTTGCATTTTTCGAACTTTCTGATGTCTTTGCTAAAAGTGTGTTCAAGTTGGTGTTCCGGTGTCTTCTATAGGCTAAGAATTCGAGTTATTTAACTATCGGCTTTATATACGAACCAATAGCGTACAAGCAAGTCACCTCAGAATATTTTGTTAATGAAACTTTTTAAATTTTATTATTTATATACTTTGGGCGATTACTTCACGTACGTTTCCAACAGTTGCAAATGCTACGGCTAACCTTCGATGATGAATATAAAAGTGTGTGTGTCGTAGTTCACACTAAATATGCCTTGGTAACCTAGAACAGTGCTTTATAACTTGGTGCAGTCGTCTGCAATCTTCGTTCGCTTCATTTACTCTCACTGTTAAAAAAATGCATTAGCAGTCGTACGTTCAGTATGACGTATAACATGATGATCGTAATTACATAACATTATCGTTATCAAAAATTTCACAATGAAATCTTTTCACATAATTCATATTTTTTAAATTATTCAGATCCGCACATACATTCTATATATGTATAAATGCCTGTACGAACTTACGTGGGCTTGCATGTATGTGTGCGAATTTCCGGAGGATTTTTTTCTTCTTCCTTAATTATATTGATGTAAACACATGTCTTTGTTGCGGATGTGATAATTAATGTAATGAAGTGATACAATGTGTTATGATATGAGTTTCAAGAACGCATACATTGTATACTTGCAACGCCCGCAATTTACTTACACTAATAAGGATATATGCATGAATTCTCGTATATATGCGTTTATTCACACAAGACCACAATTTAATTTGCATAAGGATGAAGGACCACACAAAGAGATATCAATGACACGATTTTACTACACATAAAATGAAATAATGACGTAAACGATAAAATTCTTTAGGCCTTCTGTCAGTATTTAAAATGTTAAATATATTTAAAAAACAAAAATTGAATTCTCTTTTGTTAATTTCACTACGAAGACGCCGACAGCAATTTATTTTAAAATAATTACGTATTAAAAATAAGTGCGCAATTTTATAAAGAATTGGGTTAAAATGTTTTGGTTAAGCTTGAAACATATTTTTAAAGTACACAATTAATTAAGCAATTCAAGAGCTTTTATCTTCTCACCTGGAATTGCGTGATTGCTGTTGCTTTGCTTAATCGTCGACTGTTTTCTCGTATGACATCTGCTTTGGAAACTTATAACTTTTTATACAACGGACTTGCTCTTGAGATTAGTAAATGCGCCGTCCTATGAATGTCATCTAAACCTATTTCCAAATTGCTTTTGAATAAACAGGTCTATGTGCTCTGATGAACATCTATATACTCTCTGGCTTGTCACTGATTTGCCTATGTAAGATCAGTTTCAGAGTAGGAATTATCAGTGCTATGATCTGAGGTATAGGCAAGTGGAAGATTGTTAACACACCACATAAGAGTAAACAGCTACAAGCAGGTACTTCGCTGTGCCGCACAAGTTACTCAAAAATTTCGAGTATTTCAGTCCCCGTAGAACTGAGATTAAATTTCCACACATTGGTTAAAAGTGCAAAACACTTAACATTTTAGAAAGTTGCCATCTTAATACCATTGACGAGCTATTGCGGTAGGCGTACGTATGCATACATTAAAGCAAGTTGAGAATGATATGGAAGCTTGTTTGTGATGAAGTGGATAGAAAGTATGAACACTACTAAGACTAAAAGGTGTTCTTTACCATTTTGCGGTTTCAAACGGCGCTTGTGTTTACAGTTACACACAGTTACACAGCTCTTCTGGCTGGAAAGCCTCGGCCGCAACAGCGAAATAGAACTCTTAATTAGTGCCCAAGGAGCAAGCTTGGAAATGGGCACGAGTGCAGCAAAAATCAAACTTTTCGAACTTAAAGTTACATAATTCATAACACTATCGACAATGTCGAAACATTGTACAAATCATCGTAATCGGTCCGTTGAAACGCCCATATTCAATAAAATGTATCTACAATTTTTAAATTCGAAGCGAGTGCGTGCACTATTTTTTGTGTTCTTTTATAACAATAACGTATGTTGTCCAAGTCTGTCTACTATAGGTAGTGCTTGTTAGAGACCTGTGATTTATAATTGTGGTTATGACAAGAAACTCCAAATAGATATCTTCTTGGCAAGCTGTGTTGCTATATTTCTGCATATGACGTTAGAAAGTAAGATAGTTGCAGTATCAAAAATTGTTCAGTACAGGGAAAACGACATGTATATGCTAACTCACCTTTCTAACCGTCAAATGTCGGTAAGTGTGTGACTAGTGAACCGATAGGGATCAATTCTGCATTCAAAATGCTTGTTCTTACAAACATCTGAGGAGTGGGTTTTCAACAAAATATCTTACGGGTCAAGCTGGGTTGAGCCATCTGGTATATATTTGTTGCATTATATCATTAAAACCAATATGTATTGTTTGTGAACATTAATACTTGCCCTGTTTATAATTGTTTAGCATAAAATCACAAGATTGTCTAATTGAGTGTTTCCACGCTACCACTCTACAATGGGTGTCAAAAAGTCGTCTTAAGGCAAAACTGACTTTTTTACTTATAAGCGTCACTAGCAACAATCGCTTCTAGTTTACGTTGCGTTATTAAAATCGTAAGAAAAATTTAGCTAAGTATCCCAGCTATGTGCGTAGGTATATGCAAATGAATAGGTTTGCTTCTTAATCATGAAAGACGAAGGAAAGTGCGCTGCATAGATAAATCTTCGTATTCTCCCGCGACACAAATCTTTTCCAGGCAATAAAAACTTTTCAATTTATTTTATAAATCTTCGCTATGCTTATATATATATACATAAATGATTGGATTATGCCATGTCCTATACTAGAAAGTAGGAGAAAATATGAGGGTAGAGGGAATGCAAGTAAATAGTCATTATATCTGTTTGTATTAAGTTATAAATCGCATGTTTACCAAATATTTTGCGATTTCGCGGCAAGAAAATAACACTTAAAAATACTCTTGAACAAGTCAGAGTGAATAAAATAAGCAAAACAACCAGCATTTAATATACCATTTACGAAAGGGTGAGAGGCATATTCATTTTGCCAAAACGTCTGCAACCTCAGAACGAATCTTCAGAGATTCTACTCTGAAACGACCAAAACATGTCCGTCTGCCAATTTATCCGCCTGTGTAATGCCTGTTGTAAACATTCTCCCGGCCGCAAAACTGAATCTATCGACTTCAAATTTGGCAGAAACATTCTTGCTGCCAAATGTAGATTGCATCGAAAATGGTCCAAATCGTTCGAAGGACACACCTGCAGTACCACGTAAAGTGAGAACATTTCTTTTTTCAAGGATTTTCAAGGATATAGCAAATAAAAATGCAAGAATTTGGAATATAAGGAATACACTTAGATATGTCCCTCTGTTCGTCTGCGCAACTATGTCCTAGTGTTTCCCCGTTCGCAAAAATAAAGATATCGCTAGCAAGTTTAGAGAAGAATTTGAAAATGATCCAATCTTTTGAAAGAACACGCCCACACGTTTGTGTAACAAAATTGTGACCATGTGTCCTTGACCGTTTTTTTTTTCGCTTATTACTCATAAAGTAAAACACATACATCGCATAAATCTTCACTTTTATTCTGAGAATAGAAAAAATCGACCGCGCCCATCCAGCATTATAGAGTATGAAAATGTAGTTCTTTTCTTTCTTTTCTAGGGTCACGATGGTGGGTGTAAAAGATTCGGCCACCAACGAATATAATTTTCTTCGTCAAACTTCATTTTTTATTGTTAAACATGCAGAATAAAAACATTCTTTGTAAATATATATAGATTCACATACATATTGTACTTAAGTACACACACAAGAACAGATATACGTAAAAGCACAACATGACCGAATGCAAGGCAATTGTTCACAGAGAATTGCTTAAATGAACTTTTGAATTTTTCCTGTGCTCTGAACATTGCGTCCAGAATATAAAAGAGCCTATAAGTACAACATATACACAATAAATGTAAACAATGCTCGTATTATTGCATTGTTGTAAATTTATGCGCACTTTGATTTTTACTTACATCTGAAAAATAATATTTTAGGCAAGTGTTGAAATTTTTGTACTTCGGAATAAAATCAAGCAACAACACAAATATAGATATAGATTAAGGAAAAAGTTCGATGCTTCTTCCCAATGGATGGCTCTAAAGCCGCATAGGAGTGTTAACATTGTGTGTGTGTGAGTGTGTCAAGCGTTACTCCATATTAAGTAAGAAGAGTGACGATCGACAGGGAAAATGGGAAAATTGCACATATTTGGGTTGGCAAAATGTTCTTGAATATCGGCGAAAAAACGCTGAGAACTTTTTCCTTAACGTGTAGAATGTTATTTTATATATGATACGTTCAGAACTACTTCCTGTATAATAATGCGAGCATGGATAAGTATCGCACTCACACTCATAAGTTATTCTGTTTTCTTTCCACTCGGTGATATAATACACTTTCCATTCGATTTGTAACACTTGTTACCAACATGAATATCTGGACATAAGTGCTTTTCACTTGCAATTGAGCGCTAGCGTAGATAAACAGAACTCACAGAAGAGATTCAAGGGTTAGATTCAAGGGTAGATATAAGCTCAGAAGAAAGGACGGATTGTGGTCAGAAATATATATTCTTCATTGGTACCTAACGTATACATCTAGAGCATACATACCTATCGACAAAATTAATGTGCCCCTATTCCTTTATAACAGATATAAAAATAATCAGAGCTTCTAGTCAATATGTATATGAACCAATCAGAAATTTGTAACACAATAGCTATAAAACCCAATAAATTAAAACCGAAATAACCGAATTGATTTGAAAGTAATGTAAGTAAAGGAGCTGTGCTTCCTAAGGTAGAATACACAGTAAGAGATTCAACTTTCATTTTCTATATCACTTATGGAAAACATATACAGCAAGCTTATGCGGCTGCATGCAATACAAAAAAGGGTTTAAGATAGGCTCATCTTTTATTGCGCCGATTGATTTCGAATTTTCTTTTGCATATATATGTCCGTCTGTCCACATACACTCTTGGTTAACATACGAAATTTCCAATATATATCAACGAAATTTGCAGCACTGCTGGGTTTAGGTTTAACGACGAAAGGCGTTGAAAGTGTATCGAACCGCATAATATTCACGACTCCGCGCTAACTAACTAACATTAATGTTCCTCTCCAAAAATCGGCGGAAAATAGTATTTTGAATAGCCAATACATGCGGAAAGCTTAAGTCAGATGCGATCATCTTTTGCAATTCTAAAAACATTCTTACACAAAGTAAGCCTCCATGTGAGAACAAAATCTAATTGTAGTACTGTATTCTATGATGAAGGTTGGCCCAACATAGTGATTCCATAGGCCAATGTATTGTATTTAATGAGGAGTTTTAGAAAGAACAGGGGTTCGAAAACACAGGAAAAAGCGCAAAAACTTTTCATATCACCCATTATATATAAATCTATGTAATACATATACATATATATATATATTGGTTTTACAACCAGAAAAGAAATCAGTAAGGTCTCATTCTTCAAGTATTCACCTCATTGGCGACAAATTAAAAATAACTTATTTTAAGGCATGATCTGCCATCACTTAACAAACGTGGGCTCATCCATACAATACGTTTGCGTACATAAGGTCTCAAAAGTACACGAATTTACAGCAATTTAGTTACTGATGTACAAAATTTTCATTTGGTTTTGGTTTTCGTCATGCCTTTGCTATCTGCAGTATCTGCTCGTTCAAAAAGAAGGACGTCTCACAGAGAGTAATCCATTCTTTAAGTTAGCAGAGGATATTGGGACTGTTTTTGATTTCGCAGCGGCAGAAGCTTTTCTGCAGAACATCGTCGCGAAGCCCATCTTTGTGGCATATAGGAAATAGTGGAGAGTAACACTAACATAATCAATTGGTAGACAACATACATCTCTCGCTCGTTCTCGCCTGGTATAATTTTAGTCCTATGCTTGCCTTGCAACACCTGTGGTTGATAAAGAATGCACACAAATTATAAACTATAACATAAACAATTAAAGATATGCCCCTGGATTTATGGCTATGTGAAAAAAAATTACGTATCTCCTACCAAAACAGGCCGTTATGATTGATCCCAACATTATCCGATGCAACTTGTCACTAATGTTACCAATCTTGCGGATTTTTAATTTACATCAAATAGAAAGTAAGTAAAAACACTGTAATATTAAATGCCCTACACCACTGTACAATCAGTCTCATGACTACTTTACAAAATGAGACGGTACAGGGAAAGTGATCGAAAAAGTGGTCCGATTCTAATCATTTTTAATAGCGTTCTTCGTTGTCGATTTACGAAGTTATCCTGAATCGATCAGTATATGAAAAGGCGGGTCCATCTCAAGTCCTTCTGCGTAGTGCAAACATCCGCGCAAACTTAATATACCCTTGCATCAAGAGTAGTGAATTTAATAATGTTGTCGTTGACCATAACCGTTGTTATGTGGCTAGCGCTTCGCACCCTTTGTAAACAACCAAAACTTTTGCACCTCACTTACATTGTTTGTGTTATTCTTGCTGACATATGCATATAAAAATCGGAAAGAGGAAAGTGGAAAGAGACGGTATAGCAAGCATAAATATGAAGGTTTAAGTGAATTAAGCTATGCACTGTTGTCGAAAATACCTTCAGGGGCAAATAGAATAAAAGATAAGCATTTGTGTTTGATGCATCTTTTATAGGCTTAACGATTTATTTGTGTGCAAACATTTTAGGATTATAATGTTGTTATGCGCTGCATATGATTCCATCACGCTTATCATAATCTTTTGTATGCGGTGCAGCATGGGCACTAAGGGCAAAACCTTGCCGAATCACAACTTTGTAATTTGCTTTCTGTTGATTGCGTCCTGTTTCATACAGAAAGCTTCTCATAAATTATTATGTATATGAGAGATTTCGACATTGATTTTCAGTAAATTTCGCTGACCGAACTCGCAAATAACTCGCAAGTAACTATAGGCTTTATACTTCAATTTGTGCGTCTAAAAGCAACAACAGGTAAGAGACAGTGCATATGCCAAGCTGGGAATCTTATGCTCTCAGGAAATTGTATGCTTTCTATTGTCTGATCAAATTATATGCAGATAGACACAACTAAGTCGGTAGATACCTTCTAAAATGAATATGAAAATAAACACGGACGAAAGTTGTATTTGGCCGCGATCGAAGCTTTTGGACGAATTATATAAAAAAAGACTAAGGAAAAGGAAAACTAAATTTCCGTACTCTGTAATACTACTTTGCTGATATTATCCATTTTTGTACAGGATCTGCAGGGCTGCCCATAGAACATAAAGCAAATTTTTATCGTCGTATTTGTTGTGGTTTATAGGTGGAGTTTGGAGTAAACGACCAAAATTCTTTTCTTTCTTCTTTAAAAACAGGGTTGATTCCAGGTTATGTTAATCTGTAATCGTGCCCTTTGACCGATTTGACTGAATGTCAACCTGCGTGCAGGAACTTTTAATCTTTGTGCCAAATTTAAGGACGAATGCTATAATGTTTACCACAGACAGACGGACATAGTTTGATGCTCATATTTTTGGTTGATGCAAACGTTTACATAAAATGAATATATTCCTCATCCTCGAGTGATGGGTATAAAAAGGAGATGTAAGCAGACTGGTGGAAACAGGAAAGATGGGCAGAGATTTCCTAAAACGCATCATTTCTGTGTTTAATAATTAAAGTTTAAGGATTCAAAACCACACACCACCGATTATCATTTCCTCTTTATTCGTTGTAATTACTCTTATTAATTAGTTATAATAATTATTAAAAAGTTAAATGCGTTACAAAACAACTGAAAACATGATTACAACTTTTTAATGTAATGATTGTAAGCAAGAAAAAACATTTAATATTTTGCTTACTGTGAAATGTAACGTCATCAACCATTTAATCATCAAAGCGTATGCAACGGCGCAATAGAAGAACTAAAGTGGATTTGCTGTCTTTGCCCGAGTGCTTTACAGTATTTAAAAAAAAACAAAACATCCGTGCACTTAATACGAATTGGTGTCATATTAACAGCTTCTTATATGTACGAGGGAGGAACGAAAAAGAAAAAACACAAATAGTGTGGTGCGACATTCTACGACTTCATCTGGTTCAAATAAATTTGCCGTTCTGCCGTCCTATTAAAGCTCCTTGACAATGTGACAATCATAGAAGACTGTTTTGCGAACCAATCAGGAGCGCATTAGAAAAATTCAATGGTTACGTTCGTGTGCTCCCTGGTTTTTTACTGTCATGTCGAGAATTTTTCAGCTTGCCCTCGTGTACTACATACGTTCATCTACTAATAGCTGCGTGTTTTTGTATTAAATTAAATTTATTTCAATTAGCGGATATTAAATCAACTCTCTCTTCCCGCACAATCAAATCACACAAGCTTACGCAATATATTAAGCGAATTAAAAAATAAATAATTGAAGCCATAATACTTTATATCGAAAGAATATTTAATACAAAATCCATTATGCTGAACACACATACATATAGTTGGCGGAATTTTACATTGATCAACTTTTCACGTTTACACGGGCCACTCACTCATCGCAATCGATTTTCTGATATTAGAAAAGCGAATCACATGAGTTGAGTAAAGCATAAATTAGCGACAGAACGTGAGGTGAAGGGTTCGATGAAAGGTGAGCATGTACTTGCAACATTTGGTTTTTTGTATTTAAAGTCAATAAAGTCACACGTTCGTACGAGATTATGGTTGTAATTAGCGATTTATTTGCTTAAGGGCAAAAATTAAAAATAAACATTTCATAGCTGCCTGTAGACAGAGCGAGAAAGAGAGACAGAAAGAGAGAGAAAGAGAGAAACGCGTGGATATCTTTAAGAGACCGAATCAATTATTTATTTTAGGTTATTTAACTTTGCTGCCGCCAATTTACATAATAGTCGTCATATTAGCTCCACTTACCATCCACTACCGTTAATAGCGAAAAGCGACAGCAGTAAGGGTAAAGTCTAACATTGACGTTGGATGCCATATTATGCCGCATAGTTCAAAACAATTTCTTCAACTTTCAGCTGAACGTCTAATACATTCGTAGTTGACTCCGATTTCTGCATCAAAGGAATCATCCTATCTTTTTGGCAGACCCTTTAACATTGCGCGATTGAGGCTTTTCTCTACTTCATTTACTTATTCCATCTTCAAGACTTAGAGGGCATATGGGTCTAATTAGTAAATCTGTTTAATAGGAAGATTAACAGAGAAATGTGTGCACTACACTTTCGTTGAAGTGAGTTGGTATCAAAACAAAATCGTCCGATAGTATCCTCTAAAGATGAACAGGACTATAGGTCTCTTCTAAACGACACCACAGAGGGATTACAAGTCATAAGCCTCACTTTTCTGTGCAGCTTGCGGTACTAGACGGCCCGCTTCTTTAATAAGACTGTGTTCCCGGCGTTGTCTTATGGCCTTTCTTTCCGAACGCAAGAATTAAAACAAAATCACAAGACCTATAACACGAATACACTTTGTTTCTCTATCTTTGTCTCCATTTAATTGCGTGCAAAGGCTGCGCTCATTCCATGTATTTGGGATATGTTTCTGAACACAAATAGGCTTTTTTAGTCAAGAGGAGGTTCTACCAACACTGCTTTCGCCTGAAAGGTGTACAGCTGTTTGCCATCTTTCTTAAAGTTTTTATTTTTTTCTTTATGTTTTCGTTTCTTAATTTTCGAACAGTGGGTAGAAAGAAAATAGAAACTATTTTTTAAACCACTTTCCATTTTAGCCTTCTTGTGAAAGGCAGCTCTTTATATGGAGCAAAAGTCGTATTTTTAACATTAACATAATGGACCGCCTAAGCCTGTTTTAAGTAAACCTCTACATGGCAAGAAACTCTAATTTTGCATAGCGTATGGCGAAATGTGGTGAAGAGTAATAAGATCTTTGACAAAAAGTTTATTTTGCCAAATTTAAACAGTGTGAGTTCAGCTAGAGCGACACTCTTCAAGAGAATGCCTTTACCTACAAATACACTCTAAGTATTCGATTTTCTAGACCAAAACAGATGTAGAATTACAGTAGACAGAATGATGTAGGATACTCGGGAGGCAACTAAGTGCCTAAATATACGCTTAACTTCCTCCACTGTTTTTATGCCATTAATTACCTTTTCTTTCATTACAAAGCAAGATTTAAAAGTACGCCTTTTTGGTCTCTTACAGTGGTGTTGTCCTTTAAATTAATAAAATTTCCTTATGAACTTTGACATCTTTAGGACCTAAGCCAAGACCGTGCATACAGGATTTCCCTTAAGTTAGTAATCGCTTTTTTTCAAGTTTTAATGGAGATAGTAAGCGAACCTATTTTGTAGTTCTCTCTTGTATCGCATTAAAGTCAAGTTCTTTTATGTTTGTTGCGTGTTTATTCATATGCGTAGGCAAAGTTTTCATAACCCATTTTATCTGTTCCTCCATTTAGGGTCATCCGCCTTAATAAATTTTTAATGAACATTTTTTATCTCTTCCACTGTGAGCGACTGGCATGTGTGGATGAATACGTAAACAGGTTCTGTTGCTTATGATAAGCATAAATTATATTCATAGCTCGGTA
Source organism: Glossina morsitans morsitans (assembly GCA_001077435.1). Classification (NCBI taxonomy): domain Eukaryota; kingdom Metazoa; phylum Arthropoda; class Insecta; order Diptera; family Glossinidae; genus Glossina; species Glossina morsitans. The sequence continues at coordinate 11,171 of CCAG010014106.1, read as the reverse complement.
AACGTGACTTTCATTTATTCCTTTGATGCGTTTTTCTATGTCATGCATGTGTGTCAATTTTATACAGTTTACTCACCACTATAGCACAAGAACATCAGATCTAAGATAGTATAAAGTGATGTTTTTCTTCGGATACAACAAAGTAAAAGAACCCTAAACAAAGAGGATTTCATTGTAAAGGTACGACGGAGTGAAAGTATAAAAATAATACACATTTTTAGGTCAATTAATCTTAAGCTGCATTATGAAGTGTATGTTTTATTTATTTATTTTTTTTTTTCACTTTTACTTTGAGGTTAAGATTGAACAGTGTCTTTAGAATTTTTCTTTTCACTAAAGGAAATTTTAAATGAAAAAACTTAGTTCATGTCATCTGGTCCTTATGTTCGTTGCGATGTTTGTACGTCTGTCTACTCATCAAGTGCTTGTAAAATAATGATTCATATAAAGCAAGTGCTGAAAAAGAAAATAAAAATTCTCCGGCGTTGTAGAATGCAATTAACAATTTCATAACAATAACCAGTTGCTTTAGATTAAAAAAAAAAAGAAATAAAAATATTTTCTATAAATAATTTAAATATATTTCCAAAAATTGTGAGTTAAAAAAAGGAAATATTAAGCATAAATATTTGGAATATTTTCATGTTCATCAACGAAGAAATGAATTTTATAAAAGTAGTTTCGACTTAAATATAGTCGCTTGTGCTTATCGATTCTCTATCGGAAGAGATTGCCATAAAAATCTAAAGACTGCCACACTTGTAAGCATGTCTTAAATTTATAAAAAACAAAACGAGGTAAAAGCAATTGCAGTCAAACCAATGTGGATCTTCAAACACCCTACACCACTGCGCCCAACACAATTCTTCCTTTACTTTCACGGTGAAATATCAAAATTTTTTTCTTTTGATAGGACCAATCATTCAGGCCATGTCCTTTATTCGCGTGGGGAAAGGGACAGAATGTGTGCGCAATCGATAAGCGTTATGCCTTTACTAACCGACCACCCACTATAGCTTTGATCAAAGTGAATTCTACCGCATTGGGATTTGAATCAGAAATAACAGAAATTATAGCTTGCTTCAGTGTTCTCTTTTTCCTTGTTTACCTTTTTCCACACAAACAACTAAAACTTAGCCAGTACACGTCAGGATATCAAATCCTATCCAAATGACTTGTAACCGACCACACATATTTACAAGGACACACATGAGAACAACAGACGGACAGGTAAACAACTCAACAGCGAAAGCTAAAATCGATATGATCCTTAAGCGAACGGTATAGCAAATGGGTTGATCTTAAGTGCTTCCAGCTGTTGTACATGTAAGGTAGAGCAGTTATTTATAAAATAACGACAACAAAATATTGGTAAATAATTGCTCGCATCCAATATGATAAATTATTTGCAGCTGCCGCAAAAATATTAATTTCGTCCGCTCGTTCACTTGAGCTATACTCAATAATACGCTTGTGGTGAATCGTCATGTTAATTGATGTGTGTCTCTATCATTATTTATTTTCGATGGACGATCCAAGCGATTGTGCAAAGTCCGCCTTGCTTAATATACGCTAGATTCTTAATTCAATGCGATTCGTTTTCGTGACTCCCGCGATTTCATGCTTTGCAATACACCTGCAAATTGTTAGTATGTAGTCTTTCTCATTCTCCTTTTTCATATCCTCATAAACAATGATTCGTTCATTTGTCTTTTTGTATTCTTGCTATTTACTTAAGTGGTGGTGGGATTAACTTTGCTTATAAGTCTTAATTTAGGACAAATATTTTACTTTTAATTTATAATCATTTTAGTTAATGACATTGAATTAAACGCCGTGATCTAAATTAGACAATCACAGGAGAGATGGTCGCTGCATTTCAGTTGGCTTATCGCACCATGCAGGATGTGTGGGTTGACTTCCCGCCAGTAACGTAATGGCGTAGTTGGCAGAAATTTTGTCTTTCCACCAAGTTGTAAAAATTGCTCATTATAGCGTTCGTTGTTGTGTTCCAATAGATTCGCGAAACCTACTGTCCTTTATATCCAATCGATCTGATCAAATTCAGAATATCCGAATGAGAGCAAGAGTATTGGGTTTCCAAATGAATTGTCGCAAATGAAGCACTTTTGCACTTAACCGATCCCTGATCCATAACTATCGGTAATATGTTATATCATAAACCTTTCCTTTGCTACTTTAATTAGTTAAAAAAGGCTACCCTTCATATTAAAATCCACTCTGCAGTTCATATTAAGATAAGCAAAAGGTATTTCAACAAATTAACTGAGTATGAAGCTTTAATCTTATAAGACAAACGAAAATGACAGACGAAATGAAAAGAATGAGAAACAAAAGAAATTAATTCAATTAACTAATTAATGCCTTAAGGGGTAGTTACTATAAAGGAGAAGTAAAAAGCAAAGTTAAAGAAAATTACCTGAAGATTCTGAAGCAACGAATTTTGATGATAAGTCTTTCAAACTCACTTAATAATTTAATGTCTAGTATGTGTTTGATATCACAGAAGTCAACACAGTATCTATTGCAGAAATTTAGTTCAGTTTAATTTTGTTATTTATATAATTTTTCCATTTCTACATATAGACTCTATTCATAATATTTTTGTGTTATTTTTTCATCTACCACGTAACGTAAGACACATATGTTTTGTTAACAAGTGTCCCTGTAAACATGTCTAACATTTATTGAAAAATAGGAAAGAAAATAATTTCTGCACGCCTTTATATTTCTCCATATTCTTCGCAATATACACTTAGAGGTAATACAGACGTTACCATGGCATCACCGTCACATTGGTGCCATTGATAAAAAAACGCGTTCAACTTACTACACGTTTTAGTTATAGAACGACCGTATGCAGCCGATTTATTCAATATTGGAAAGAAGGTTTCCGCGAACGGTAATGAGAATTTTGTGGCACTTCTTTTTTACTCTTCGCAGATGAATTCAATGTTTATTGATAACTGCATCTATGCATCTGTTTTGCTACAGTTTCCATAAAGTGCTATCAAATTTATTCTTCATGTAAAGGCAAACGTCAACCCAGTTGATTGCGTATCGATTCTTTTGTCCTTTTAACTCTACGTAGTTGACGTGTAGTGCCAGTTCATGGATGCTTTTCAATTTGACTTGTATTGGTTTCAAGGTAACCATAATTTTAAATTGATCTCTTAAGGCTTTGGCAATGTCAACGATGAAGTTATAATTTCCTATTTTATGTGGCACAAAACGTCATTCGAAAATTGTTGCAGAATACTATTAAGAGAAACTGTTAGAAAGTTTGATTAAATGTAGAGAAGAAGAAAAAGAGAAACTGTTAGAAAGTTTGATTAAATGTAAATTTTAAGCTCCTCGGCAACAAATTACATTCAGCCGTTAAAGATAAAATTGGAAAAATACTTATAGTGTTATAAGGGTGCAATATAATTTTCGAAGAATTCTTTTCTAATTCTCAGCAACACAGACACAAATCTTTCTTTTTTTTTTTGCAAATTCCAACTTTCTCCATCAAGGCAGTCTCATGCACGAAGGATACAATCAGTTCAACATTTCTATGCCCGCTACCAAAGCATGGGATGGAATTAGTGTTGTGAAAAGACCATGTCACCCGCGGAAACAAGCTTCAAAGGCCGTATAAACTATACATATTCCTAGTTACAACCACATTCAAAAGCACTAGCTGTCTGTTGGTTAAAGGTACAAAAGAAAAGGTCACAGCTCAATATAATTTTCTTTCTTCTTTATAATCATTTATCAAGACCCTTAAAATACACCTCAGATTCCACAATAGCGTCATCACTTTGTCGAAATCTCTTTGCTTGAGGAATTCTTTTAAGACTTACAGACAGACGCTACGTGCTGAAGATGAGATGCGAGGAATTTGGATTGAAAAATAACAAAACTATTGTTACTAGCTCGTGAATTGTGAATCGAAATGATTTAGAGGTTTGACAACCGTCGCCTAAAGGTTTGGATGTTCCAAATATGATATAAACTTTTCGTTAGAGAAAACAGCAGTAAGTCGGTGCCGAGAATTATTGACCGACGTGTTACATAATCCTTGTCTAACCAGCTCGGCTAAAACATATATTCCTTGCAGCCACGACAGCGGAAAGAATTGGTATATATATTGACATACATATATGCCACCATATTCACATACATATATAACGTATATATATATATCTATATCTATGTATATATATATGCTACACAAGCAAAAATATGTCTAGAAGAAAAGGTTTTTTCTCGAAAATGTTCGTTTGACTCTCTGTACCTGAAGTTCAAAGGTAATAAGCTATTGCAGTGTTTTTTGTTTCTTTGCTTTTGTTTTTTTGCTTTGGGTTATTTAGTTATTCTTCAAATTTGTGCCTAACAAAGTTGACGGGCAGTATTAATACTAATACCTAACTGCGCTTCTTTTGATCTTCTGCCGAGAACACTTTAATTTTTGTTGGTACTTCTTGTCTAGACAACAGAATAAATAACAAACAATAAACTGTAGCTTAGACTAAGGGCAACACTAAAATCAATGTAAATATTTCTAGTAATAGACAACGAATAGAAACTGACGTATAAATGCAAATAAACTTTTTTTTGTATCTTGTACAAGAAACATTAGAGTCGTTATCTTTAAAATTGTTTCTAATTTTCGACAAACTCATGATTGGTTCAAGATGATTTTGAATGAGACCCGTTGATAATATTAGGAAAAAGTTATGGAATCAATGTGAATTCGAAGTCAAGATGCTCACAAGGTCAAAGAAAATTGAAGTACGAATATTGTCAAGCTATAGGCCGACTTAGATTATGAGACCTAATCTGACCGCAATCTCAAGTAAAAGTTATCGAAGACATAAGCACCCAGCGAGTCTGACGGATATGGCAAAACCCATTCTATCATTCATGCAGCTTACAAATACGTGAGTTTTATACTCCAAGATCATCTCATTGACTTGTCGAATTGGTGCAATAATGCTGCGACTTTAAACCGGGACAAGTGTAAAAAGTTATTATTATCTAGGTCTACCACGATATCCGTCAATAACCGTTTAGATTGTCATTTGCTGGACAATCTTACATTTGCACCCATTCTTGATTATGCGGGCACCAAATTATAATATGTACATCGATCTTATTGAATCTGTTCAGAGTTCCGTTTTAAGATTTGCATTAGGCGGATTTTGTTGGGATCTTCAAGGAATGTTTCCTCCCTATGATAGTCGCCTTAAGCTTATTAATTTGCCGTCTCTTCTGACGAGACGCACTTGGATCGGTAGGTCCTTGATTATTAAACTGTTGAACGGTGAAGTGAAGTGAACTCTCCGGATTTTCTTAATGAATTGAACGTAAGTGTTCCGTCTCGATCTGGTATGCATTATGTTCTTATTAAGTTATCTCAGCGTCGAACGAATTGCGAATAATTTTATCCATTGAGAGTATGGTCCCCGGGGTCTTGTAAGTAAGTTTGTCAATTTGGTGAAATCGGTTCAAATTATTATTTTTATAGACTTGTATACATGGATGAAACTATAGTCTTCGCCTGTCTTCTTGTTAGAGATGCTGAATTTTTGGTATTGTTATGATTCTGCTCAACGTTACCGCAATAGTCTTGAAAGGTTGGTTTTTGAAAATGTAAAACATATTGAAGCATACAAAAGTTAATTTTGTTAACTCTTTTCTCTGATTTAACCAAGTTAAGGGTTGATATTGCTATTTACCTTTAAGATCATTATACCTGTACAGTTAAGTATCATAGGTAGTTTGTCTTTTCACTTTTGTTTGATTGCTGATGTATACTCCTTTGTTCTCAAGGCCATGGTAGTTGTTGGTGTTTACGTTTAAGATAAGTAAGTTTTTAATTCGGCTGACGTTGTAAGTGCGTAGCCGAACTTTGTTGTGTGGAAAGAAGTAAATAATTAAATATATCGTTATACGCTATTTGGAATATTTTCCTTTTTATTGACGTAGTTTGCTCTGAAATTGAAAGCGTATTATATCGAAGAAGAAATAAATCTACAAACGCTTTATCATGTCTTTGAAATGTTTTATTGCGAAACCCAATTAAAGAGAAACCGCCTATTCTCTAAAGCTTTATAATGCTCGCGTTGTTAGGTTGCTCACGTCAAAACATGTTATGAATTCGTTTTAGTAAAAGTATGTTTCAAAAGGCATTGGCTTTAAATACAATGTTTCCTATACACCCCGAGGACTTTTCCAGATTTGCGTTCTTATTTTTTCTTATATTCTTCTTGCCAGTCTCTTGCGAGCATACATTTCACATTTTCCTTTGCATTGTTTTGCTTTTTAAGCTGAAGTCTTCTTTGGTACGAGATACGCCGCATCACTGCTTTAAGCCCACAATACTGTAGAGGAAAGCAAGAGCATTGAATATCGAACAAAAAAGCAAGACAGGTACGAAAGAAGAAGAGAAAAACAGTGCGTTATAACAAATTAATTGAAACGTATAAAAGAAATGACAATTTAAGATAGAAAAAGCTGACACAATACATAAGCACCGTTATAAGAACTAATTTCCCCTTTAATTAAGATAATAGCACGCTTACAATATAAGCAAAGGCATTAGCGTAAGGTCCGGCAAGTTATTAAAAAAATGAATCTTTACAATCACTAACACTTTAACACATACAAAGTTACTATCTTACTTATGAGTATTCGAACAGGGTATATACTCCCCTACGCCGAAACGGGGTCTAATAAAAAAGCAGCAACACTCAGAAGAATTGGAGGTGGATCTACATTTTATTTTGCCACTAAGCTGCATTCAAAAAGCAATTCTGAATTGGTCTAAGTTTATCTGTCTGTCTGAGTCAGTCTATCGGTCTGTCCGTCTGAGAGCTATCGATGTATTTTTCTGGTCAATCTAAAATTCGCCATTTCTTAGATGTTTTTAATGAATTTGATGCAGCGACGTGTTCTCGCCCAAGGACGAACGATACTAAAAATGGTTGGGATCGGACCACTTTTTCGACCCCTTGCCCATGTAATGAGTTATTTGAAAAAGTCGTTTTATGATTAGCTATAGGGTGACGGGCCATGATCCATTATCGGATTTTAATTTGCTTCAATTACATATCCAAGCCAACGTCAACATTTCTATTGTTAATAAACATTTTTATTTAAAAAAAAAAAAAAAAAACAACCACAACAGGTGGCTTAAGATTTGAAAATAAAACAATTATTGCGGAAATTCTGTCTACGTTTTTCTAGGTTCACGTTTACATTCCTCTACTTATCTGAAAACATAATTCAAACAAAAAAAAAAAAAAAAATTGCGTTAGTATATTTTAAGAGAAAGAGAAATTTACGCTTATTCGCACATAAATTACAACCCATATCATTTCAAGCGTTCACTGCCGGTGCATATAAAAAAAACTTGCTTTCCACCAGGAAGTCATGCTTAGTAAAATGACTATATATCCCTTGTAGTTTCCTTCCTCTTGTCAGTTTTTTGCACAGTCTCTTTGTAAATATATATAAAAAAAATGTATGTCATACCGTAAACAATTGCAAAAATGTATTCCTACATTATCTACGCTGTTCACATGCCGTATGATATATAAACTCATACTTACCTGTCTCAGTGTACAAGATATTTAAATTTCTGCTCCTTTTTTTTCTGAGGTTAAACAAAATTACGTCCTGGAGAGAAGATATATCAAAAAACAGGTGAAAGTATGCATAAAATATATAAAAGAAATCTCATAATGAATTTTTTTAAATTATCAATAAAGTTAGAGTTAAAGAATTTAAAGAAAAAAACAATTGAGCACACTATAGTGGGATGCTACCCACCATTAAATACTCCACACTACTTCGTTTAATATAGTTACTCATATAACGACCTTTCCATATAAGCACGTGTATGAAATGTGATTGAAAAAGTGGTTTGATTGGAAGCAGTTTTAATAGAGCTTGTGCTTGGGACAAGACGCGTCACTGCACCAAATTTCATCAAAACATCTCAAAAACTGCGTCCTGTAGGTTGAACAAAAGAAAACAGTACGTAGATAAACAGGCAAGGGGACAGACCGGCTTGAACTGATTCAGAAAGTCGTTTCGATTCGATCGGTATAATAAAAGGAGCGTGTGAACCAGATGCAGTAGGGTGTGAAAAGTATCTGCATATCTTGGGAAGAATATTTCATGTTATTTATATTCTGGCAAGCTGAGTTAAAATAGTCAATTTTTGTCTGTCCGTCCAGCAGCCCTTGCGTCTATCGTTGCAAACAATCAAACGCAAAATATGACCAAATATTATAATTAATTATGCAAACATTTTGTGATAATTGGGATCTAAATCATGACCATAGAAATTTATCGGCCACCAGTGAAGAAGTTTCGCATACTTCCACGTTTTTACCAACTTTTTAGGTTGCCATATATTCGAGTCCAGCATCTAACGTTTTCCCGTGCGTCGCCTACGAAAGCAAAATCTTAAATCTTAGGATATTTTGAACGAAGAAAAATCAAGTACGAACATTAAATTCCGCTGTGACTGAATTCTTTATACACACCCATCGCCTTTATTCTCGAAAAAGCCTCTAAGAAAAGACCAGAAAGCTGTCTTCCTATACAGCTTTAAATAGGTGTGGCGGGGCTTCTTCTGTCATTGTAGAATATAGGTGGAAATCTGTATTGTGTATTTGTGGTAGTTTACGAGTAATGAACAACAAATGAAGAAAGCAGAGGGATCGTCAGTTCATGTTGCACTGTAAGCGAATTGTTCGACCGATTTGCCCTATTTTCAATACTAAACTCTGAGCAAGCTCTTCCAAAATCTGTGGCAAATTTAAAAGCGACATCTTCATTTTTGTAGTCGGGGTTCACAGACATTACACAAACGGGCAGCCATACGGACGAACATTCTTATTCCATTAAAAATTTGTGGAATTACTGAACCTTTCTGCTGAGTGTTGCAAACGTTTTGACAAAATGAACATACCCCCGTTTTTCGGCGGTGGGTGTAAAGGAAAAATGAAATAAATTTATTGTGTGCTTGCACTGATGGTAAGCAATATTTGTTAAATCGTTCCACTTAAAATCACTGGCATTTATATTGCAGTCAAATCGTTAAATGATTAATTTCGATTTATAAACGTACGATTTTTATTTACGCACAAACATATGTTGAGCATTGACAAATGAAGAAAAATTGAAAAAAGGAAAAAAATTTTTATTATTAATTATTATTGTTCCGACTGGCCTTAAATTTTCATCCGGCATTCTTTGGGAAAATATTGTGCTTTTTTTCCATCCGGACGCTTTCATTATTTCTTTTGGTTAGAAGCACAAACAGAAGTGCAGTATTACCTGACAGAGAAGTAAATTTGCGGATTTTAAGGTTTATTTCGTTGAAATTGCGATTTTTCTGCGACTTTAAAAGTTTGCTCCTGTATTTGTCGTTACTGAGATAGTTTGAAAGTGACTTTCGATTTTTGGGTGATTCGTTTTAGCGAGTAATCGTTAATGAGAAATGCGTCAGTTGTGCTCGGTGTCGTATAAGTATTTGCTCGATATCGTATTAAAAATATCATATATTAGTTCGAAAGCAACATAGCTGTAGAGCTTCACGTTCAAGGGGAAAATTAAGTAAAATATCGTTATATAAATGATATATTTAGTAAACTTAATGGACATCGAAAGACTATTTGAACCCAGAAATTCAAAATGTTGTCAAAAACAATGAAAGCAAATAATTATTTTCGATGCTTTTATTTGTTAATGGCATAAAAAAATATGAAATGTATGTGAATTAGTATATGAACAAGGACTTAAAAGTGGAAGTATAGCATTACCACAGTATACTGGAAATGTAATATTCAGTGCCTATCAAGTTAGCTATTGGAAAGAAAATAATTCGACATTTGAACGCTGTTTAATAAATTTTGTGTGATATTTTTGTACTACTTGCGGTCCAAAGGTATATTAAGTTCGTGCGGATGTGTGTAGAATTACTTTCTGCATCGATTTGAATTTGTCTGTCCGTCTTTCCATTTCGTCTGTTTGCATTTAATCTATAGACCCACATATTTCGGCTCAAGGACGGACTTTAATTTAGAGAAGAAGATTGGCTATTGAGCCTTACAGTTTTAATAAAGGAATATGTTAAATTGATATCCCGTTTCGCAGTTGATTTCACGATATCTATAGAATTAGTTGTTTCAAATAGGATTCTTCTAATAAAAGTAAAGTTTAGGCACTTACGCAGAATGTGTTTTATTGTAAGAATTTGTAATTCGGAGAAGTAAGATTCTTTAGGATCGGCTGCTGTGGGGCCATTGTACGTTCAAGGCGAATTCTCGCAAATGTTTTGATCTTTGATTTTGTCAATATTGGGTGCATATAATGGAGGAGGTAAATTTCCCGCTATAATTATCTCTTTCGCTTTCCTTCTAATGTACCTTTGAAGGTCCAGCTTTTCAGTGATGTCAGTCATAATTGGATGCGCAGAAGTAGTAGGCTTCGTCGCTTGATCAGCATGGCCGTTTGAATGTTAGCCCCGTACGTGGTGATAGCGTTCTCTAATTTGTTAATCATGTGCCAAGTCGATGTCGAAGGAGTGCGCTTTAAAGACAAAATATCAGCGAAAATTACAGTTTTAGGTTTGCTTCAGTTCAGTTCATCAATTATGCGATTAAGCTGAACTTCTGGCGAAGCATACACCACGGATTTAGATTGCGTCTACATATAGGAGAAGCCAACCGTCACTCCCAGTATTTGGAGTTCTTCCTCAATTAGATTCCCGAAGACATAGTTTAGATCGTCCTCTTATTTAAGACCTGTAAAAAAGCATTTCTGAATAACTTAACAAAAGCAATTTACTACAAATTTTATCTGGTGAAAGCATGAACATATCTGAACTTAGAACACGGCTCAGTATTTCTTACCAATTGACGCAGGCTTTGTCAACTCGCGAGATGTGACAAAGTGTTTAATGCGCTTTTTCACGAGGATTTTGCTTTGAACGGAATGGAAAGAAGTTCCAGTTGACGTTAGCGGTTTATCTGCGTAACAGAAAAGCAAAGCTCTGACCGAGCCATCAATTTTCTACTTACCTTTAATGGTTCAACCGCATGAATTTTCTTTCCCTGATATCGTTGGATATTTAAACGTTACTTTAGCTT
>CCAG010014104.1:0-43260 GCA_001077435.1 Glossina morsitans morsitans | reverse complement strand
GTAGGCATTATCTCTGATAGTTACAAAACAGAACACTAGAATACGTCATTTTGATCGAGTTTTAAAAGAAATGCTTATGAGGCATATAATCTTCTAAAGATTTCTTTTTTTTTTTTTCCTCATCTTGTCTCGTTTTGTCATCTTTTGTGGGCCTGTATGTAAGCAGGTAGAAACCATTTTTTAACCTTGTGATCTTAAATCGATCAAGCAAAGCTCATCCCAAATTTTAGTTCCTTATTTTCATTTTTGCGGCTATGAAAATTCTACAGAAAAGAGGCGATCAAAGTGATCACTTTTGGTAGAAATGTAGGTATTTAAGAGATCCTTGAGATGGAGATGGACGATCTCGCTTGAGATTGATGAGCATCTGAACAACTGAATGCAATTTTCTCACTCAACTGTCATTAGCGTAACCTGCGGTTATACCAACCTCTCTCCCTCTCTCTCTCTCTCTCTCTCTTAAAAGGTTTTCTTTTAAATACCTTGTATAGAAAGCCGAATAATTAGATGTCGTGTTTTATGTCGTAATAATTCCAAGAATGTTTTCTTTCTTGTCGAGTATTACCTCTGTGGTTTTATTTAATTTTTTATTAATACAAAACTTACTTTTCATATAATAATTATGCAAGCGTTTAATGTACTTTCGATGTTATTAAAATTGACGTAATTATCATCTTGTGAGTATCCGAATGCATTATAATTAAACGAAATGATGCTCTTAAGGAAAAGATTTTTTTTTTATTTTGCTTTTTTTTTATACACTCACTGACAATGTGAAGTTAACCAAAAAGTGTTATTCGATTAAGCAAAGTTTAGGTAAAATGAATTTGTTTTTACATTAATATAAAACAATTAAAAACTCATGCGAAGTCTGGAAATTGTAGAACTATGAAGAGCGGACTTGGTTCCACATTTGCAATGGAATGCGGTTATTAGAAATGGAACTAAAAATATAATTTGTTAGAAGCATTGACCTCATCGTTCGAAGGAAAGGATCAGTTTTTAACCCGTAAATCAAATCAGTTTGTAGTTCAAACTGCGTGTCATAAGGTTTTTCGTTTACTATAAACATTAGTTAAACGTAGTTTAAATGCTAAATATTCTTCTGCTAAACTGTGCCACAATTTGTATTTCCTCTCATTTCTTCATGCTACATAAGTAGTGGAATATCAGAAACTGTTGAGGTTATCTCAGATGCACCTAAAAATAGAATTCGATCAAGTCACCAACGTATATATTAATAAATATTAGGTTGTTCAGAAAGTCATTTCGTTTTTTATTTTGATTAAAATGAAGAGCAATTTTTGTATAGTGCATAAATATATTGTTATGATCGGTCAAATCCGATAAATGTTATCGCTCAACAATCTTACGAATTGTTATTTGCCGGTTTGCATCAGTTAAGCCCTTTATATTGTCTTCAACTGAGCTTCTAAAACGTGGCAGATCTTTAATATCAAATTTTTCGGAATGGAATTTTATAAAACAGTGTATAAACACTAGTCTCTTCTCTCGTTACATCTTTTTCATACGCATTCAATAATTTTTTTCTTTTTTAAATACCATTTTTTGCTTTACCGATAGTAAGGAACTAAAATATGCCGGATTTTGCTCCTTTCGCTATTCCAGAGATGACAGGCCTTTGCTATATTAGGTGGTAGAATATGTAATAAAAATGCGGCTCAAGTGTCAGCTTGGCTGTGAACAAAACGCAACATTGGGAAAAACAACGAAATGAGTTTCCGAACAACCTAATAATTAATTTAAAAAGTTTATCGTTATTAAATCTTCCTTAGTTTAAATCCAGTTTAAATAATCAATTAATTTCCATATGTTCGACAGAACTATTATATCAAAAATATTGAAATTTTAGATGAAAAAATCCTTTATTAAAAAATTGGTTGCACAGTTAAACGACGTTTATATATAACCTTAGTTTTTAATTAAAGTTAAACCTGAGAATGAAGAACTGTCTGAAAGTCTATGAACATCAACAAGAGACAAGAGCTAGTAAAAACGGACGCTGCTCCAACTATGGCTTATCGAAATCTCAAGTAAATCAAAATTATATTATGGGCGACGACACACCCTTTTTTTTTTAAGCAAAAAAACAAAAATGTAGCTCGCTAGCTGTGGTGGACGTAAAAGAACTCAATTCTGAATAAATTCAAGTCGATTAGCTTACACTCCTTAACAAACACTAGAGCCTTTTCCCTCCTCTCTTATAAACTTTTGCGTTCTTTGGTTTCAAATAGTAATTTTTTTCTTTTTAGTAAAATTATTTTAAAACATCTTGCTATTAGTGTATTGTGTAGATTTTGCATTCAGCATTCAGCATATTCTACGATTGGCTTACTTCCCACCTGCTATTTACAGAAAAATTATGCACTTGATATAAACGTCTTTACCGCAATTGTAATAAAACTACTTTTACACAAGTGGCTCTCGCAGCCCATAAAAGTGAGTTCAAAATGTATTTTATTTACGTACACAGGCGCGTGTACATAAAAAGCTGAATGTTGTTTACTTTTGCTGTTATTGTTCTTGTTGTTGTACTCTACATACTAATCATTTTTCTTCTTTTTTTTTTTTTTTTTTGTTTTGTTTTTATAATCTACACCTAACGAATGATAAGCTATAGAGTGTTCTCACCGTGGCATTTACTACTATTCACCATGATAATCATCTAAAGTAAAAGGTGAAATTGGTTGCAGTTGTTGAGGTTTCGCAAAGAATGGCAAAAAAGGTGTTCACTCACAAATTTTATACGTAATGTAGGTGAGAAAGTGAAATCATATTTCACTTCTCTTTTATATATATTACGTTATGTTGCTATTCTTTAGTGTATCTTTGTTTGCTTGGGCGAAATGTTTGCATTGCGTTAATAATAAACAGAGCTTTTCGTTGCTGTGGAACAAAAAAAAAAACAAAAAAAGGACTCTTTTTTTTTCTTTTACCTTAAAGCGTATCTTTTGATAGCCAGCCATCACCACCACCACATTTTCTGTTCTTTGTTCGCAATTTCCAAACCAAGAGAAAAAGAAAATATTTTATCCGAAAGAACATAAGACAACAACTCAAAGGCAGATTAGTATTGATTATGAATAATATAACAACTTTGTCCTGATTTCTCTGCTCACTGTTTCACGCTATATCTATGACGCCATACCCTCATTGACCTCATAGCTTACGTGAAGTTTGTAGAATAAACATGCTCATGCCTGCTCTTAACAATAACATAACTGGAAAGTGATGTAATTGGCTTGATACATACGAAGACCCCATATACCATAGCATTAAAAGGGAAGATTATTTATTGCACAAGCAAGACAAATAAAGCAAAAAAAAGAAGAAACAACTAAAATTTTCGATTATTTGATAAGTACGATGGAGAGCCCATATCATCTTTGGCTGAACTTTTTTAAATTGAACTCGGCGATGCTATAAAGGAGCAATTGCAGATCCAGTTTGATGCTTTTATCTCAGAGAATATATGCGAAGCACACCTGACATATTACTAATATTATTATCAATTGTGCGGGCAGTCAGTACCGCGGCCATGCCCCGAGCGCTCGAGTTTTAGAATTCTCATAAATCCCCCCATCTTCTTTGGTTCGGAGCACAGTACCATGTCCAACTCGTCAAATACAAGGTATCTTCTTCTGCAGAGAACCTCACATTCACATAAAATGTGATGGGACGTTTCACTCGTTCCTTTGGAAGAATCGGCATCCGAAATGGCCATGTTTTTAAAGTGGTATCTGAGTGAATTATGATCCGTGTAGAAATCTGTGGCCCAGCGTAGATTGTGTTATTCGGGAGTACGACAACAATGTTTCATGATTGCTCCATGGATATCGAAACGTTTCACTATTGTGAACGATCGGTTGATTCGCGCACACCACCCAAGCTGTCGCCATTCGCCAACCCTCTCTCTCTCTCTCTCTCTACCTTTCTCTTTCTATTTCGCTTTCTCTCACGGCATTTCTTTCCCAACATTATCGTGTTACGCGTATTGGGAAAGCCCCAAGAACAAATGCATATTGCGTTTTCCGCTAGATTCCATCTGTTCTTGTTGCCAGCGTTCCCTAATGACAATTCCGTATAATACTAATACCGCCCAATGGCGTTTCATGGAAACGACTTTTGTGTGTTCCATGTTAACAATTTTTGCGATCTGAGCCATGTCATTTTCGTTATCCATCACGATTTTTTTTTTTTTTTCGAGAAACGTAATCACACCTTTCGCCTGCTTTTCTTTTCCTGCGGAGAATTCGACCTATTCATAGGTTCAAAAAACTATGGCGTATGCACTTCAGCCACATAACTTGTGTGGAAAGTTTAAAGTTAATACTTTCGCTCAGGAAGGCTGAAAAGGATTTAATTCTATAGCTGGCAAGAATATACGAAAGAAAAGTTATTGTACAAGCCAGATATTTACATTTTACATTATTGCATACAATACATAGATTGGCAAAGCGATTTAGTTGAATTTCTGCATTTAAGTCAATGATAGCATAGAAAAGAAATGTTAGACCAAATGCAATATTTTGCATCACAGTTTTAAGGTTATAATCGTGAATTCGATAGCCGGAAGTACAACCGGACACAACTAAATCAAACCTATTACTTATGATGATCGAAAGTAAACTAATTTTAAGGATCATAACTGTGATTTCAGAGTATAGTCAGACATTTATCATTGATGTGCACACGTATGTATGTATGTATAGTATGAATACTTACGTATGTCGCCATACGCAATAAAAATTTGGAGAACCTTAGTCAACTTTTTGTAGTGAATATGCAAAAAAAAGAAACATGTGTAGGTTTACTTTTCTTGTAAGCAGACATTTAAACGTTCAACTGCTGTTGCAGAGCAATTGATTTCGTAATCGAGCGAGAGTTTCTCACAAACAACCAGTCGAAGTTAGTCAACCAACCAACCAGTCAGCCAGCGCAAATAACGCAAACAGCGCAACCCCGACTATATTAGACAGATATGGAGCAATTTTTTCCGTAATTTTTTTTTTTTTTTTTTTTTTTTGCTGTTGGTAAAGTTGTACTTTTTTGCTTTGCGTCAAGAGAACGCATATATACATATATTAAATGTAAACTAAAGCTATAAACTAAAATTTTGTAAAAACAAAAACAAGGAACATGTTATTAAACATCACGTCTTTTATAAATACGTTTTCTTGCGTACAAGCGTTTGCGTATTTTTCTCATTAATTGTTCATTTTAATTTTCCTCTTTTTTTTTCGTTGATCTTGTTTTAAGCCAACCTTTGCAGTTGCTTCCAAACAAAAAAAAAAACATTTCTTGCAGTTAATAAAACAGATAAATACTGACACCCTATTTTTTACCGGTGGATTTTGCCGAGTCGTTATCAACTCGATGAATTTTAACAATGCGTGTATTTTCACATCGTTGATCTATTCCGCTCATATCCCATCCCTCAAGTTCAATGTGTGTCGGAAACTTTCCAATTTCTATTTACGCTCGTTTTGCGTTTACTTTATCCATAAATTTTATGGATTAATTTTTTTTTTTTTTTTTTTTAATATAGTCAATCACTCAGCGGATATCTTCTATACGTGTAACAGCATGATGGCCAGAAAGTAGTAAAGAAAGAAAGGCGGGAGGCCGCAGTCTACATAAATAAACGTATGTGTGGAAATTATTTAAATGGTTTGCTAGTTATGATGATTCACGGTTCCCCGTAGCGTCGTGGATATCTTAAGCGATCTTGCTAGCTGAACAGTGTCACAAGATTTCTCATTTTCTCTTAAATCAATTTAAAATGAATCTAAAGTATTCTCCATCCAAACTATATTTAAGTGCTCTAAAAGCTCCAGCTTTGGCATACCATGTTCTAATGCTTAGAATTCGCTAACTTGATCTTTAATTTTAATTTTTGGTGTCCAAAATTCGTTGTGAACCGTGTATAGCTTTCTTATAGCTAATTTATTTACTTATATATTTATATCTATATATATATATTTGGGTATTTTATTGCCACACACGTACAGATAGATAAACAATCATTTCGACACTCTTATGCATTCCTCCAATTTTCGTATCTGTTTTTTTTTGTTTTTTGGCTTTAGAGCAATTTACGATCAGGTAATATGTAGGTAATGTATCACTTATGTTATAATAATATATTGCATTGCGAAAAAAGAAACTTTCTCCTCCTGCTGAATATTTAAGTTACTAGCAAAGCTATCCGACAAGCACTCGCGTTGGGTATTACATCAAAGCCAAAAAGAAAAAAAAATTCAGAAAAATAACCGAAAGCTATATATAGTCGCTCTGAAACGAGTCAAATATACTTATCGGATAGATCGGTTACCCATACGTTGTCATTGACTTGTTGTAAAATTGAGTTCATATGCGTTATAAAATGCGTATAGAGATTAGAATGATAAATACCTGTGGATTGCCCACAGCGGAGAAAATTTAAATTAAACGACAGTTATTCCGAACAGAGCCATGTTTTCTTCATTTGAGGTTAAGTTCAAGAGTTTGCTAGTAAAGGCCTCTATCAAACCGAAAGATCGACAAAGCGTGATCTGATAATCAAAGAAAGGAAGAGTTGAAGATGGTCAATCGCTTTGAATATATAGTCCCCCTATGACCTCAAAGGAAGTAGTTTATAGGGCAATCTGCTAACTGCCGATGAGACAAAGCTCTTGTACGCATCACCATAAACTCAATACTTAGATTCTAGACAAAGGTTTCCGCGTTTGTCAGCATACTAAGGAGACATTCAAAGCAGTGATGGCTGCTATATTCTGAAATGAAAAAGGTATCATAGATATTAATATGTCGGCGACACAATAAACCTATGGAACTTTAACCAAAGAGGAGCTAATAACCGCAACTTTATTATCAACAAAAGTCAAGACAATAGCAGCACACGATTAGTCGGTATTAACCTGTTCTAACATGTTTACTATTAGGTGCGATTATGTTCACCGGCACGTCTGTCCGGTGACTGAATGCATAACACGTACAAACTTTCAAACAATCTCATTTTAGATCATATGTCTGCTTAAGTGCTGCTATTGTCAAGATCTACGAAATTTAAATGGAAAGTTAAAATTTTCCCCAGTCTATGGGAAGTGAAATCTAGGATCACATTTTAAAATAGATTGCATATATATGCTCACAAGATATGAAACGGCTGATACAACCTCAAAAAAAAAGGAAAAGGTGACGAAATTTTTCTTGTATTTTCGTCACTCATCCATGATTTAAACTTACTTTGCGAGGCGATATAGAAGCTGGACTTAATCAGCCTACTGAGACGATCAGTAAAAGCTATTAGGCTAAAGCATAGGAATTAATAATGGATATAATAATCAAACACATGCTCTAAGATTGAGAACAATGTCTGCAATATTAAAGTTTGTAAGGCTTTGTTAGCCTTCGGGGAACTTTTGATACTTCCCTCACCTTAAATAGTGCTTTGGCAAGTATTGTGAAAGGTTGAAGCTTTCTGTTACAAACTTAGCATTCCTGAGAGATTCAACGCTAGGGAGAGAGTCCACACCAAAAGAAAAATGGGTCTAACCGTGTCCATCCGTCCTTTATAATAACGATTGCGATTTCAAAGATTTGATTAGAAAGTCGACCATAGGCAGGAGAGCAAATTCAGAATATAGACTTAATTAAATATATATGTAATATGGATACTTTATATGGCAGCTTTCTGGTGTATATTTATGGAACTTTTATATTGCCGGTTATGGGTATAAATTAAGAAGTTAGCAACTTATCGTTGCTATCGCCGCCTTTCTTCTTTAGCAGGCATAATTGATACCTGTACGTCTTTAAACTTATAATGGGACGCCAGCACAGGCGTGCGCATAAAGAGGTTTCTGTCTTTTCAGAGACATCTTCTTGTTTCTATTGTGCGCATGCATACCCATGTTATTCACGTTTGGCTTTTGCGATTGTCACGAATTAAATAATGCTATCTTTCAATTGTTCGTATTTTACTAAAGTTTAACAATCGATTTGTTAATCGCTTATAAATAATAATAATAATAATAATAATAATAATAATAATTTAAATATAAATGTTTTGCTTTCCAATGCATTTATTTTGCCAACAAACCTATCGTGTGCCGTGGTGACGATGATGATGACACTGCATATCATACTATTGCAACTTTGGCTGTTTATTTATTTAGTGTTTAATGTTGTGCTTGCAATACAAATTACTTAGTTATTAAAATATTATTTTTCTTTTTTTCTTTAAATTCGCCGCTATGGCGAAGATGACACAAGTTAAGTTAGTCATCCACTTTGTAGCATTTAATCATTGCTTTCGCACACACAAACACACAAAATGATTTGATATTCGATTAAAAAAGAATTCACTTTTTTATTAATAGATCGTTTGAAGTTTATTACTTGACGGTAGTAATTGACTTGAATAGCGTTTAATAGCATTAGTTAGATAACACTTTTTACTATCAAATTCCCTCTTGCCGTCCCCCAATCGATGGGAAATTAGTTCCTGGCGCGTATAAATGCTGATTAATTCACTTTAGACGAGTGTGAAGAGTTTCACACACACAATCAAGTTTGATTGCTTACGGACGACAGCGAAGAAGGTAAGATGATTTAAGTCTTAAAAAGAACTATTGATTATTAGGCCGACTTGGGTAACCAAAGCTGTTTAGCATTTAGCGTTAGCATTATTACTAATCTTTGTCGCTCAAGCATATCTCCCCGTCGATACATCCTAATGCTACTTACGTCTCTTAATGCTTTAGTAGAAAACGCTATCTCCAAAGCCCAAAGCAATATCGACCTTACATTTCGTAATAGCCTCTCCAGCTCGCGGTATTGCTTCTCTTAATACCCTGCCGTTATCAGAACAGGAAAGGAATAAAAGTTTTGCTGGCAAGAGCAGTCGCTCAATATGTTATGCTTATCGAGGGTGCTATGTTGATTTTATAAACTAAATAATATTTAAATCTACATAAAATTTAACTTTATTTGCTATTTAATCGATATGGTGATGATATCATCCTTTCAACTGTACAACGGCTTTCTCACTTCGCTAGCCCTTTACTAACCTTACCGTAAACTATTCCCTGTAGGTTTAATTTCTTATTTTCAGTCAACATAGCGAGCAAGCAATTCAAAGTGTGCCATATATAGTTGTTTTCAATTTCATCATCACTGCTGCTCATTATTATGTAATGCTCGCGCAGGCTTATTTTATAATTAAATAAAAATAAATATCAAAAGAAAAAATTTATATAAAAAAAAAAAAAAAACTTAGTTAAAGTTAGTGTGCTTTAGGAAATAGTTTATTAGTTCTTCTATAACATATTGTATTACGTGTTGGAATTAACGCTGGTCAGCATAAAATATTAATGCTGATTAAGAAAAGGGTTAACATTAGGGTGAGGGCAACATTATAAATTGCAAACAATAATAAGCTATAATTAATTAATTTGCTTGCTAGACTATATAAAATATAATGCGATGCGCTGCCCCGCGAAATGTCAGTTGAATTTGTCCGCTTGTATCAAATTGCATGTAACAGCATTGTTTAATCCATAAGTTGCATAAGTTGCATGTTTTTGTCTTCTTTTTCAAAGTTTGTATCGCAAAACGAAGTCAAGTAGTAGTAGTAGTAGTAGTAGTAGTAGTAGTAGTAGTAGGACGACTATAGATTAAATATAATTCTGTCTCAACTTTAAATTGATTTGATCTGATCTCGTAAGCCATACATTAAACAATTAAATGTTGATCGAAGCAATAGTCCGTCAAACTTACATTTCTTGCAAAATTCCTGCTCAAAAGAAAATTACTTCAAAAATGATGAAAACACATGATTAGAAATGTGAAAATTTATATATATATATATACGAAATTACGAATGAACAAATCGGAGAGAGAAACTACAAGAAAAATAAACAAAAAAATCAAATATGACATCTAACATAGGCGCACACCCACACCCAGCATATAACGGAGATATTAGTCTACATGATGTAAATTTGCAAACGCTTGACACTCGATCACCGTAAATATATTAAATTTATTAACTAATCGATACAAACGATACGATGATTTAAATGCGACACCAACAAGGCAGTACATTACATACATTAAACATTTATTTGAGCATGAAAAAAAAAAAAAAATGGTTAAAGAATATTAAACCGACCGATTGAATCGGATCCGCTTTTGTAAATCGACTCGTGAATAAACTTTTCTGTCCGTCTGTCCTTCTTGTGCTCAATCAATAGGTCGCAAGTTTTCGTATATATTGACGAAATTTAGTGCACTGCCAGTTAGTTGAAAATAATGACAGCACTTGTGGTATAGGGTACATTAAGTTTGCGCGAATGCATGCAACACCGAGAAGGACTTGAGATGCACACAGCTTTTATTATAACGATCGATTCAGAACTACTTTCTGGCTCTATTTAAGTTTTTCTGTCCGTCTGTTTGTCTTGTTTTCTGGTCTTTATTTTGATGACATTTGCTAGACGGATATGCTCTGGCCCGATCGCTATTGGAAATGACTCGTATCGGATCACCGTTTCGACCACTGCCGATATAATAACATATTTGGAAAAGTCGTTATATGAATAATTATAAAATGATATACAAGAGTTAACGGTGTGCCGCGGCCCACTGTAGTGTCTTCACTTTTTTTTTATATACTAAATAGTGTTTATTTCACATATTGCTGCAAAGTGCCTGTTAAATATGTGATCAGCTAAGAATAGTGCATTCGTTGAAGACATGCATTCTGTAAATACGATCGCCTTTAATCTTTATTATATAATATCTTCAAATTATTTACGATAGTCAAAGCGTATGTATACATAGTCCTCGGCCTGTTCATAGCGCATTTAATCGTATTTTGATTTATGTGCAAGCGATTGCATTAACTTTGTCAGATAATAGCAACACATTGCAATTGCTTATCATAAACTCGATAAACTCTGGTTTTTCTTGACCATCTGCCCTCATGTTGACCTAATAATTACGGTTGCAAAAATTTCTTCGAATAAGAAGATTCCTCTCGCATTCTTTCTTTTTACTCTTATCAAATTCCTGTCGAATTTTTAGCTGTATGTCTATCCGCTGAGAATTAGAACAAAAATCGCATTTTTATTTGTGTAACATATAACATAACATCCGCTTACAATTAGCACAAAAATTTAATTTTTATTTGTATAACAAACAGCTTCAATTCCATTATTGTTTTACATTAGTATCACCTGCTCATGTTTACGTAGTAAAGCATGTTTATCTGCTGACTGACTGCGCTTGTTAGCGATATTAAGTCAATATTGTGTAATGAAATGTTTTATGGGGCTTTAACTTCACATATTTTAAGTGAAAAAGTATTGAGATATAGCGCAAATGAAAATCGGGAATCTTTTCATATCGATTGTCGGAGGCTGAGGAGGAGGATGCATTAGTCTTGTTATTCGCTGTGTACATGTCGTGAGTTGAACGTCTGTTGACCCATATATGTACAGTGTTTCTAAAAAAGTGAAATTTTCAATTTTTCCTTCAGAAATCGGTAATTGAAGTGAACAAGAAAACCAGATGGCATTCGCAAAAGTGAAGGAACATTTTATCCAAACTGTACACACAATTGTTCGCAATCAAAATAAAGCAAGTATTTAGCAAATTTTGTACGTTCTATTTCCAGCCATAATTCAAAGGGTCAAGGAAGACCCGTTCACAATTAGGCGCAGCCTTATGCCATAGTTAGACAAAATCGCAGCAGCAAAACTATAATGCATGTTAACAGATTTCATTCTCTATAAGTTTCACCACAAATTGCATATCATTCTGGCATATAGTTTACTTCAGATATTTGATTAAAGACGACTTGAAATCATTGTTATAAAATAAAAATTAAAAGTTTATAGTCGCTTAAGGTCGACCAATAAATTCCCGCAGCAGACAGACTTAAAGAAGTTTTTGGGAGTCTAATGTCTATGTAAATATCTGCTTGGTTTTAAAATATCCTCACTAGATGCAGTGTAGAGAAATAGAAAAAGGTGAGTGAGGAGGGGTGAGGAGAGAAAAATCTTGATATAAATTACAATTGTGCGCAGATATTACCTTAAGGAACTTCAAGAACTGCAATGCTCCAAAAATTATAAGTCCATAAATTAGTTGCAACAGACAGGGCACTGAGTCCACGGGGATAAGGGGTGATTGCAAGGATTCTAACTAATGAATCAGTTCATTTGCAACGTTCTTGATAAGATTTATTTTTTACACTTGAAATGAAAATGTAGTGAAAACCAGCTTTCCCCACAAAGTTCAAATTAAGTGCATTCGATAGATTTGTGGACCTTATCCTCCATATCTTCACAAACTTCTGCATATGTTCGTAAACTTGGAAGAGAGAGAAGGAGAGAGGCATAGAAATAGAACGAGAGAAAGACAGGAATACAAAGAAAGAAAGAGAGAGAGAGCGCGATAGAGGCGGAGTCATAGCACAAAGCGAAGCTCAGAACCTTTCAAAAAATGGTTTCACAGAATTTAATTTGATGTCCTTCTCGTATGTTAGAAACGTTTAGGAAAGAAGAAAGAATACTTTGTCCTCGGTTCTGTTAGTGCGAAAATTAAACGATTTAGTTGAATTACTTGCAATTTTAAGCCATTTGAACATTTGACTTTCAAGCGTTTACAATCTAACAACGGATTAACCTACGACGGTTCTTTGCTCAATTAAAATACCAACACCATATATATATATATATATATAAATGAAATTAAATTCCACACAACTTTTCAATTCAATCGAATGAAATTAAGATAACAACACACACATATGTGTATATATATATATATGCTAAGTAAGTAAATATGATTCATCGCCAATCAATTGTGTATATATTTAAAAAGAAAAAAAAAATAAATAAATAAAAAAAAAGAGTCGAAATAATGAATGAAATGAATAAAATAAGCTTTGGCTTAATAAAAGAACTAAAATGTAGAAAACATAAATACGGTCGGTCGGGCCTGTGCAATATAAAATAAATTATAATAATTAATAGATAAGAGTTGTTGTTGCCATACACGAGAATGGAACGAGAAAATATTGTCAAGTTTAAGCAAATGTTTGTTTATGTTTATTTTGTTTGCGCGTGTGTTTGTGTTTTGTTTGCACATATATATATATATACGTACGCGCATTTGTCTAAATAACAGAAATACCATTTTCCATGCATGTACATCTACTTATAGTTAATTAATGTCAGCCTCACCTTATGCTTGTTTGAAAAGATGATTAAACTAACATTGACCAAAATGATCAACGAGTCAATTAGTTAGAAAACATAAAAACTGTAAAATAACGACGTCATATGCAATCTACACCCAAAAATAATAAATTTAACATAATTTCAATTACAACCAACTTTACGTTATTGTATCTAAATTTACATACGAACATAATCAACGATAGGCGCGTTCTCGTTTATTTTAAGCATCAGCTACACTAAGTTCTTATTATAATGTCTCCTGTTTTTTTTTTTTTCTTTTTTTTTTTTGTTAGGTAACTTAGATTTGGGGATTTTTGTCAATCAAATTTTTGCCACTTGTATGTAAAGTGTAAGAAATTTGTTACAAAAAGTATTTGCAACTCGATACACCCAATTCGTGGGATTAGGTTAAAACTAAATGTGATGGGTGGTTGGAAAAATCAAAACGTACTTTTAACGCCCAATAAAACTGATTGTATTCATCAGAGCGCTATCGCGCTGTCTTTACTGCAATGCCCTATAGCTTTTCAAGCTTATTTTCCTTCTGGGAAACAACGGTTAACCATTAATTTGGAAGAGATTTGACGAGAACAAGGACACTTTACATTTCTGTCCTAAGTAAGTTTCCAACCTTCCAGAAACCCATATTTTACTTAGCAGCATATTTCTCTCTCTCCTGATTATCTCCCTTTATCTATTGCTTCTTTTTGACTATTATTCGTAGTGGTTCGTAGTTTTCAGAATCCGCACGGCATTATTATTGTTCACGTTCACGAAGTCTTGGACAATCGCAATACGATTCTGTTTCTGTTTTTCTTATCTGACCTGGTCTTTGCGAGCCCATTCTGCTCTCGAGAAGACGAGAGTAAAACTCGCTAAACAGACACACTATGAACTTACTCACCAGGAGTAAATTACGGTTTTCACGTGTAATTTCCCTGGAGCAAGGACACTTCGCATTTCTGTCCTAAGTAAGATCGCAACCTTCCAGAAACCCTTATTTTACTTAGCAGCATATTTCTCCCTTTCGTGATTGTCTCCCTTTATCTATTGCTTCTTTTTGACTATTATTCGTAGTGGTTCGTAGCTTTCAGAATCCGCGCGGCATTATTATTGTTCACGTTCACGGAGTCTTGGACAATCTCAATACGATTCTTTTTCTGTTTTTCTTATCCGACATGCTTCTTATGACCTGCTCTCACTCTGCTCGCGAGACAACAAGAGTAAAACTAGCTAAACACACTATACACTTACTCATCAGGAGTTATGTAATTCCATGCGTGTAATTTCCCTGCTTAGCTTAGTGACACTCTACACAAACTGCTTACAAATCAAGTGTGGACAGGCCATTATCTTAGTGTCGTACCACTTCACTTTTGATCTCCCTGCAAAAGGTCCCCCTTAACTTAACTTCATTATAATTGCTTGACTGTTTGTGTTGCCTTCAATTTTGCTCGGTTTTCTTTCGACGCGGTCTCATTACACGGTAAATGGGAAGAAAGTGGGTGGTTTTTGCAGCACTTACATGTATTTTGAAACGGAAAGTATCCTTGGGAGGAGCTAGGTTCTCGAACACAGGCGTTGCACACAGGAGAATCCAAACGATTTTGTGTAACAAGCATGAGCACGAGTTAGGCTAAAGGTTGTAGAAGTTAACAAGAGACACTCTCGACGAGAGGCTTTAATTCTATATATGATGGATATGCATGGAGTGAGAGGGTGCAGGCATCTTGTTCGTCTTGCTCGCAGATACTTACCAAAGTGGTTAAGAAGTAAACGGAAGCCCAAACAACAAATCTTGGCTTATAAGCGTGCGTGTTAGCTTTGCCGACGCTCCAATATCTCTTTAGCTTGGATTTTAAGCCTTAACAAAGTTTATTTTTGCTTTTAAATAGACATCTAATCAAAGACGTGGGATTGACTGTGAGTGCTTGGTTGTGCAAGTACTTTGCAAGCACACACATCTCTGAAACTGTATATGCATATGGAACTACGCTAAATATGAAACACAATTTTTGCTAGTCGTCGTATGCGTAGATTATGCGGTTATTGCGTTGAGGTTTTTTTTTTATGGGCAAGGTGCATTTTTTCTTATGGCTGACTGACTGACTGTGAAAAACGAAAACAAAAAAAAAAAAAAAGAAAAGAGACTCATGAAAACTACAGCTGTTTAAATTACTTTGTTCGCTTTAATCGCAACGGGAATAATAACGACAAACAGGAAACGCAGAAGACGAGATACACGACCATCATAAATCCGCGACACATGCGATATTTTAGCCACATTATTAAATATTATTGCTTTTTTTTTTTTTTATTTCACAACAACAATTTTTACCTTAGGCATCCAAGCACTGCATGTGCTTTAGATGCTGACATTCTTTAATCTCTCTGTAATAAAATTTCCAGCCTGTAAATAAGTTTTTAACTTATATTTGTATTTTTGTCTAAACGCATACATAACAAACCTTATCTATCTATGCTAAACAATATTTGTTATTCGCATGCTTGAGAAGTGGGTTGGTTGCCTTTCTCCCCAGAAATGATTTTCAATTTCCTCAATGTTTTGCTTGTTTACAGACACTTTATGTATATATATAAGTGTAAAAAAGTATGTTTGCATTCATTGTAAAGACATTTCTTAAGAAGGGGGTTTTTGCTCATGTTTGTATTTATTGTATTTATTTACACACATATATACAACATAATATCAGTCCTTCTCTCAATTATTTATGAAGTATTTGAAATGACATTGCGTTGGCAATCGATATTTATAACCAGAGAGAGAGAGATACTGCCAAACAAATATTTGCTTAATGCCAAAAATTGTTTGCTCAGGCATTTCTTTTGCTTTTTCTTTCCCTCACATCTGTGCATATTTTTACCTTTTCTAAAAGCAATTTCTCTTTTCCACTTCTTTACTTTCTAATTAAGTTTAATAGAAAAATGTTTAAAAAACTATACACCTTTCGGAAATAATGCCTACTTCCAAAAATTTTTGGCCGAAATACCTCAGCTCAGTGTAAAGTGCACGTACTAACCGAAATAAGAAGCGTTGTAGTTAAAAAATTATTACTAACGAGAGACAGATTTACGTCGTTCATACATATAAAAACATTCTAAGTTCCTGAAATTATTGACAAATATTTAAGAGACTTTTCGTACAGTCCATCGGTTGTTGAAGATTTATCCTAATCAGATTGCTGCAATGTTAGCTGTGGTAAGTAACTTGGGTAAGCTAAAGATTAGCCGGCCATTAGCGTGAAAAATAATGGAATATTTTTTTAGTGAGCAAAACCTATGCATGTGTGCATATCTTTGATTTCTTTACCTTTATCCGATAGCTTGACTTGGGTTCAGGAAATTATATTGTTGGTTAGCCCGGCTGCGAAGGCAAACTCCCTATAAAGGAGCAATTAAAAGTACTGCAAGACGTCTTCTTGTCCACGTCGTTTGTATGTAATCAACTATTATGAAGGTCCACACGATTTGAACAGGTTTGTGTTTGGAATTCTTTTGGACACAAGAGAATTAGTAGTTTGGTTGAGGAAACGTGTATCGATATTCTCCTTGGAAAATTTGTGGGAAGAAAACTGGATGACATGCCCGGTAATCCAAGGGCAAAAGTGGCTTTAAGCCCAGAGCAAACCAAAGTAAAAATAATGTACGATCAACATGGAATTCCGGACAGACATGGTTTAATCATTTGAGAATTTCATGCTCAGCAAGAATGTATATACTTTAAAGGATTCTCTGACGACTCCCTTGGGGTGCTACATAGATTATGAAAAAAAAAAGAACAGGATGACCCCCCATCCTTCAGTGGTGGATATAAAAATGTAAACCTTCGTCAGCTTGTTGTAGTGTGCATAAAAAAAAATGAAAAAAATGTTCACCTAAAGAAATCAATCGTTTCAAATATAAAGAGTTTTGCTTTCAAGCGTTAAATACGTAATTTAACGGTGAGATTGTCCTTCTGTCTATCTCTCGATTTACATTTACTTTCAATAAACGATTTGTAATACAATAAATATATATATATATACTTTTTTTTTGTTTTAATCACATAATCATAGAAATGCATACAACATCTGGCTGCAGCGCCAGTGTACGAAAGAAAGCAATTAAAGCACAATTTGATCTAAATATGGTTTTATTTTCATAATCCCTATGGAATTACCAAACTCTTGTGTTCAACTAAACGCTACAATTATAGCGTTTGTGGCGGTAAACGTGTAGTGTGGCCTGTTTCAGTCTGTCTGCATATTTCTTGTTTACAAATTTGGTGTGTGCGCGCTGTGTGTGTTGTTTTGATTGTAAATAAGTAATAAATGTTAATATTGATAGTGTTTATAGCATAGTCAAGCACGTATTGTATTACATTTCCAAAAAGTAGTCTAAAATATTAAATCTTAAATCTAAACAAAATTGTACGTGATATGAACTTCTGTACGAAAGAAATATATTCCACAACCCAGTAAATAGGAAACATATGTACATATGTGCTGAAGGAAAACAATTGAAACGTGGCTAGAAGAAGTGGTAGGTGCAGATTAAATTGGGTATTGAAAAGCAAAAAAAAAAGTTCTTATTACGAATCATAGAAAACGATGTCATAATTGCATAATTGCTCCCGTCACAAGAACGTTATATTCTTGTGCTTTGCGATGGACAAGGACATCGCCCAATATCAACTATATAAACACATTAACCGAGAAATTTGATATAATAAATAGAAGAAGCATATCATAGTGATGAGAAAGAAAAGGATAAGCAAGAAATCGATAAACACTGCAGAACTAGTTGAGCCGAAGGAGAACCATATAAGTAAACATTTATGACGGCTTGCGTATATAGTAAAAGTTACTCGTTTTTTCTGGGAAGCAATTGTCCTCTACCGTGGATCAAATTCTAAGAAAACCAGTAAGAAGTAAAGGGAAGAAGCCTTGTAAACTTTTTTATTTGTAATTCTCGATTGTTGAACCATTAGTGATTGTTCTTTCATTAAGAGCGATACCGTGAATCGAGTTGTAAGAAAAACAGTAACGGATAAAATGAAATAAACAGATCTCTTGTCGACTGTGAAACCATTAATGATTGTTTTTTCATTGGGAGCGATTCTGTATTTTGTTCAAGAGTTCAGCGACTTATTTCATTTACGCTTTCCCAGGTCCTGTGAAATGCCGAATGGCCGAGTAGGCAAGAGATCTCGACTAATAACTCAATGGTCGTAGTTTCCTTAGATGTTAGTGCTTTAAGGCTTTCGCCTTGGAAATTATTTCTGTGGCCAAATTAATTATGTTAATATTACGAGTAATAATATATTTCTTCTTTTCTGGATTCGTAGTGCTGTTTATGTGTAAAGTTTCGAGACAGTATAGTCCATTATTTCAAAGAAATACTGGTGGTTGTGAACGCACAAACTATATTTTCATTCTTTCCTATGACTGAGCAGCGTGACATCATGATTCCTATCGTTACAGAAGACTTCGATCTACGCATATCCGGGCCACCGGTCAATCGAGTGAATATTGTGCAATAAGTGAGCCAAGACTCAAAAAACTGCGTCCAAATCGAATCGAAAATCGAAACCCTGTTCATAGTTTCATCGTGATTATCACGATGTTGTTTGTGCCTTAGGAATGTCTTCCATTAGGCCAAGCTGTTAAAAAGGAATCTTATTTAACTATCATGAACCCACTCAAGTTAAGTCTTGGAAAAATTTAATAAACATTTTCCAATTTATAAATAAAGTCATCGCACCTTAAGGTACAATTAGTTCTGGTCGATCCATAATCATAAAGGCATAGTTCACAAGACCACATCAACAAACTTCACTGCAGCTCTTAGCGAAGGTCTTCAGAAATAAAAAGCCGAAATAACTAATTTTGAATTTGTATTTGCATTGTTGTAGAACTTAACTGAATGTCTCTCAATTAAGTTTTTTTTTGTTTTAACATATCATTGTAAATTACTAATATTAACTAATGTTGAATTTGCTTACGCAATTGCAGTAAATATGCTACTTATGGCTACTGCCGCCCGTTGCCGTTGACATTGTTTAAGAGTGTGTAAGCACAAAGCACTAGATAATTTGAAAATGCATCGTTTAAAAGGCATACTTTAGATAGAAACGCTGACAGGCGATGCATGAAGGTGGAATCATTTAGCGTAATATAATACAATATAACTTAGTATGGCATAGTGTAGTATAGTATAGCATACTACAGCATAGTGTACGATATAAGAGTAAGTAAAAATTGAAAATCGAAAAGTTTGCATTTCGAAACAGCTTATTATCTCCGCGTATAGTTTGGTAAACGGAAATTCAGATCAAACCAACCAGTCAACCAACATTTTGTTGCATGTTTATATTCATGCACATATGTATGAATGGTATCGAATATGTTTAGAAAATAAAAAAGAAGGTTCATTGACTTATTTAAGGCTGCAAAAACAAAAAAAACAAAAAAAACAAAAAACACTATATATATCCGCTTGACTCTTTTTCAATAAAGTTTGCTAAACTAGAATCTGATTTTGTTGTTTTTTTTTTCTCTGCGCTTTTTATGTTAAAACGAAAAAAAAAAAAAAAAAACACAGTTTAACGAACTGAATCAATTAAAATGTACAGTTGTTTACTTAATAGTTAGTTCATAAAAATTTTTCACTAACAAGAAATTTATGCAATTTATTTAATTATTGAAATTTTTTTCTTAAATCATAATTATATTGAAAATGACTATGTGTTCAGGGTCAATAATGTTGATTTTCTTTTATAATCCGTACTAACATACAAAGAAACCGGATTTTTTCTTTTTTTGCTTATTGGGCTAAGGTCAACTGTTATAAAAAAAAAAAATTAAAAAAAAACGGCACCTAAAAATGTGAAGCATAATATTTACTCTTTATTACATCACTTGATTTTAACATCTATTGCCGTAGAATGACGGTATACTCAGGTTGTCATTGCATTTGTAATATTCGAGAAGGCTATCAAAGAGCACATAAAGCGCATGACTGCTGCCTCATTGAGAAAGCATTTCAAATAGTTTTAAACATGTCCGTTCGTCCGTCCGTCCGTCCGTCCGCCCATCTATTAGTTTGCTTATTGTATATATGAAGGTGTAAAAGTTGCAAAAATTAAAAATAGAAAATTAAAATGGTATTATTCGGTGTATGTTTTTTGAAGATTCATTTCAAAAACATATGTGATTCTCTTCCTCCCTCCTCCCTTGACTTTTCTAGAACATTAATTGAAGTCATTTTAAATATTATTGACGAGACCGGTACGTTCGCAATCAAAACAAACTCAGGTGTTGGTTGCTCAACATTTGTCGCACGCCAGCTATTTTTTTTTTTTATATGTAAATGAAAACTAAAGGCCAAAATTTAACGATGGCCTAACACTGCTGAAGATATATCGAATTATTTGCGTTTATGCAAAGTTCGCAGACCAGTTTTATAATTAATGGTTAAGTCATGATTTTTGTTTAAATGTTATGTAAATAAATGTAACTTCCTAATCCACTTTATACGACTAATCAATTGAATAATTAGTTTATCCAATAATGTGCTGCATCAGTTTTGAATAGTAGAAGAGAAAATTTTCGAAAAATTTTTTAATTATCTCTTAACTTTTCCTGCAGTTATGCACATTTACAAACATAAATGTGAATTCTTTTCTTCTCCCAAGTATCTAGATTCGTATGAAGTTGTGCTCCATCATAGAAACTTCTTACTGCTTTCATATAAGTCCAAGTTCAATATGAAAATAAAATAAAAAATTAACTCTGTCTCCGCTCCCTCCATCGATTAATTCAATTCTCGTTATTCCTTTTCGTAACAAAAGTACCAAAAATGCACTTTTTTCCGTGTAAAGTGAACTATTGTGTGGGGTAGAGTCCGAAAAATGAAGTTATACGATCCTAATTTGTTGCAGCTCATCTCTATGCAAACTCTATAAACCAACTTTTATGTTAAACTTTTAATAATTAGGTACCTTGCGTACAAGTGTCTACTTTTCGAAGAAAAAGTTATACGAGAGGAGGGTCAAACAACCGGCAAATCCGATCCAAATTTTTCATATTACTATTATATGTCCAAAATACTATAACCCAATTACTTGTGTTGAGAAATTTCCAAAATTGCACAAATGACACATTATAGGAGTGATGGTCCTGAGGGGATGATATGTCAAATTTTGTGAAGACATCACGAAAGATTGTGAATTTTATAAGCTCTCCTCACATGGGTAGACCGCGGGAAGATAGACCGACAAACAGGCCTAAGTCGATTCGGAAGAAGACTCTCCGATGTCATAAAAGGTGAGTCTACGCAGAATTTTTCTGTGTCTTACGTAAATCTGCGCTAACATGGGTAGACCGTAGGGAGCTAGACGGAAAAAACAAGCCTAAATCGATTCGGAAGAACACTCTGAATAGACCGATATGGAGAAGGTGAGTCTACGCAGGACTTTTCTGTGTCCTACATAAATCCGCGCAAACTTAATAAATCTTCAACAACAAGTGGGAACAGAGTTATCGGTTTCTTATTAACCATGAACACGTCCTCAGATAGTTGGTTTTCATATTTCCCGCTTAATTCTTAAGTTTGTTTTTGCAATTTCGTCAGCTACACATGTAGAAGGACAAACCTTGCTATATAACTTCTACCATCTGTTTGATTGATCAAGAATATATATACGATTGATTGTCTACCATGCATTACAAATAAATGTACATTAAGATTACAATGGCTCTAGAAAGCTTCAAATAGGTTGTATTTTATAGCTTTTGAGAATCGTAAAAGCCCTCAATATAAAAATTTCGTGGCTATTAATCAAGAAACGTTGCCTGTTATATAGTCCTGCAAGTTCTACATATTTACTCGAGGTAATAAAAAAAATCCACTCACTTTGTTACAATATGAATACTTTTGCCTGTTGAGCTTAGAAGATTAATCACTTAACACAAATTCAAGTGGTCTAAAAAATATTAAGCCCAGAGAGAGAAAGGGAGAGGAAGTCAGTTAGTCCTAATTACTATTAAGCAGTTTTGTGCATATATTGAATGAATGCAGTGCTAGTAAACATTTCAGTCCGACAAGTGCTGAAAATGTTTTACGGCCTTTTCCAAATAAGATCTTCTATAGAAAGAGTGATCCTAAATGAATCATTTTCAATAGCGATCAGGCCAAAACATATCAGTGTACCAAATTTCATCAAAATAGAGACCAGAAAACAAGACAGACAGGCGGACAGAAAAGCTTAAAATTGGTGAGAAAGTGGTTCTGGTTTGTTCTCTATACAATAAAAGCTGGATGCATCTCAAATCCCTTCTGGGTGTTGCATACATTCGTGCAAACTTAATATGCCCTGCATCTTAAGTGCAGTAATTCATTTCTTTCATACCTTTCAAATCGCTTTATAGTCCAACAAACATAATACATTCAAGAAATCATTATTATTATTATGGCAGCAAAATCAAATCCAAAAGATTGGAAAATTTAAAAGATTTTACGCTTCACTTGCGAAAAATTTATCTAGCAAATCATTTCTTATTGATTTGGTAGAATTTAAAACATATTGTAATATACGTACGTAATAATAATAAAAACGCAACAACAACAACAACAAAGAACAACAACCAAAGCACCCACAGCAAGTTCAAAGTAATATAAAAATTTTCCTTTCTTTATAAAATAATAAGAAGAACACAAAAGAAGCGGAAACCCTGACATTTACGTAATATCCACGTACGTACAATAAGAATAAATAAACATTGTACATACGTTTACCGTAAGAGTCGTAACATACATACACCTACATAGTAAAGTATGCATAGTTTTTTTTCTCGTTCAACTACCGAAGGAAGAAAAACACAATGAAAATATCAAAACTGAGTCAATGATTGTTTACATTAATTTATAGTGAGAGGAACATTGATTTCTTACGAAAAACCATTCAAAAATAATGGTCGTAATAACGAAAAACGAAACGAAAAGAAGAAAAACATGGCATTAAAATTAATATACGAAGTTCTGCAATTATTCTCTTACGGGATGTACGGGTGTAAATGCGTACACTCGTACTCTTTGCTATAAATAATAAATGATGAAATGATGAAATGATTGAAATATTTGTTAGATGCCTATTAACTAATAAGGCAATGTAGCCGTGTCCAAGGTTGAAAGTACGATTTTTACTGAACACTACAGATATGAAGATAAAGCGACTTCAGAGAGATTTCTTTTTTTGTTTTACCGGTTTAAGCGATCCCTTAAACAGTTAAAAATGATATAGAAAGATGATTGTAGGCGAGACAATGTACAGGTACTTAAAGCTTTTTGGAAGCCGGCTAACCGACAACTGAAATACTTATTGACAACTAACACCCAATCAGCGTGTGCCGTTATCGGTACACCGGTTCCAAAGCATTTTGTAAATAATAATTAAAACAAGTGTAAACCATATACGGCGACATGGTCCACTATTAGATACCCTACATCATTTCGTTTACTTTAGTTATTCATATCACGTCCTCTCAGAGTATGGAAAGTAGTCGAAAAAGGCGTCCTTTCCAAACCATTTTCAATATATCTCAAACATCACGACCTATATATATAGGTTGAACATAGGGAAACAATATGGACAGCCAGTCGGACAAACAACTTTAGATCGATGCAAAAAAAGATTCTGAATCGATCGGTATCTTTAGCTCTCCTCTGGATACATCCGCACGAACGTAATATCTTTGTACCGCAAGTGGTGCAGGACATTGCAAACGGTCTAGATGGCACGGAACGAGTGCAAATTAATTTTCCATCCAAAGCCTGTTGCCAACGATGGTAGGAGATAGTATAGGTTGTACAGTCCCTTTTACGCGATGCTGCAGAAAACCTTTTTGCGAATTGCTTTTAAAGACTTTGGAGAGAGAAGTTTAAGACTTGGGTGTCTTAAAAATTCATGCAAGTGGTGGCAGCACAACAGCTTTCTCACGGTTTCACAGCAGTTGACCTCTTTTGTTTTGCTTTTCGCCGTGCAATGAATTTTAATATATTCAATACCGATCGCCAAGAAATATATTCTTCTAAATAAAACAATCAAAAAATATTGCCAAATGAGAATATGGAGAAGTAAAGTATAAGTGTTTTCTTTCCATTTACCTTTTGCTTCTTACATAACCGTTTGGGCCTTTTCGCCCTTATCTACCGTCTTTAGGAAACAAAAAAAAAAATGTAGATAACTTTTTCATAAATTTTTCACATGCACTGAAATTCAATACTTAATTTATTTCAAAATGAAGAAGATTCGATAATTGGTTTCTACATTTACTCTTAGTATATAGCAGAGTTCATTATTCCGCATAGAAAATTTCAGATCAAAAACAATGTATAAACAGCCTATTCAAGACCTCGTAATTCAAGCGGACTCACCTCTCTGTTAACAATTGACAATTTTAGTTCTTGTTCTTTTGCGACCTTCATATAAATGAAATTGATGAGAAGGAACAAAATTTTCAATTCTTCTTTAATAAATCCTGTTGAGGCATTGCCCTAAGCGTTTCATTTCTATCAATTCCATTAGTTGTTGTGCTTGTTATGCGCGCAAAAAAGGGTTAAATATAAAATACTTAGTTTAATGATGTTATGCGTGGCAAAGGATGGTGGTGCCAATATTTCTCTTATGTGGTCTCGCTAAAGATATATTCAAGCATTCATTCATTTTTTTACGCTAAGGTGAGTTATGGGGAATATATGAAAGGAAAAAAAACGGACGTATTTCATCAAATGTGTTTTTAAAGTATGTGTAAATGTTGTGTATAATGTAGCCTGGAATATATTTGAAATTGTTAAATCGGCCTAATATGCAGAGAAACCGAAGATAAGCGCCCGATCCGATATCGATCTATCGAATTGATGTCTGTCCGGCCAATAAAGCAAAATTTGTGTATCCTGTAGAAGTGTATTAGCTTCGCAGGCATATTTAGAATGGCACTGAATTCCAGTTGTTGACGAAGTTGTGGAAGTAAGACAAAGTAGTAGTTTGAACAATAAAAATGATAGACTTATTGGTGAAGATTTGAAGGTAAAATGGTGTGGGCGGATTTATGTATATGTTACTTACCGCTTTTGGGATTAAGCTCATACCACAGAGTTCCAATTTTTAGGCTAACCTAGAGTTCATTTTTAGGGGATCTATTTAAAAAGTATTTGCTGGAACTTATACTTACTATCCTTTTTCTTGACTTGACAGACTTTTGCTTCTTCAAATATTCTGCGTAGTATCATGAAATCGCGTTCTCTTAACTTGAAATAGAATCCTTGAAGAAATTTAAAAAACTGGTGCTATTTTTGTACCCTTGGCTTTATACATGTACACATGGTCTTCATTGTAAACCCCTTGTTCTTCAAAAGAGATCCGGAGCATGAAAAATTCTAAATCGTGTATAAAATCATAATAAATTAATTCAATTTTCCGCTAAATTTTGTTCTTTCGATGATTTTACTTGAATTTCTATTAAAATTTCAGGTTAGGCTTATGATAATTTTCCGGGGAAATGAAATGAAAAAAAAAAAATGATTATGATATTGTGGGTTGTGGACTCACTCAAAACAAAGCACTTGAGGGGTACGAAGTGACGACGCGGAATGTGTGCATACAATGCAAAAGTTCACAAGAAATGCTCTTTCTCTCTCTCTCTCTCCCTCTCTCTCTCCCTCTCTCTCTTTTCTCTCTCTCTCTTCTCTCTCTCTTCTCTCTCTCTCTCTTTCTTTCTTTCTTTCTCTCCCCCCCTTAAACGAAATCGCATAACGGCAATCAAAAGAGCGACAACTTCGTTCCCGGGGATAAGTAATTAATAAATATTTCTTCCAATAATTGCATGTTTTACTGACACTTCAACACCGAAGACAAAGTGTATTATTTATTATTTTTTGTAATTTTTAATTATTTTCATCAATTTCAATTTATTTATCTATCTCCGCTTATTAATCTATAGTTTACCTTTCATTCTCTTAATGTTGCGAACAGCAGACAGCAGACAGCAGATATAATTTATTATAATTCTTTACCCAATAACCTATTACATCTTTTGACGCCATTTACAGAACTCCTTAACTCTATAATATGTTCTTTTAAAGCATTCATCTAAATATATGCATAAATCGAAATATATATACTTCTCTGCACGTATAAATACGCGCGAATTTCTATATAGTGAAAAGAAGCCTCCTGCATATATATGTGTGTATATGCATATAAACGAAAAACACAAACAAATATCTTTCATCAGTGAAATTAATGGTAGGTGTTGATGTTTCAACAAAAAGGAAAAATTGTTTTTATAAAATCTATAAATATATAAGTAACGAGTGCTTGCTTGCAAACCATATTTTTTTCGTTAAAAATGCACATTTCTACGGTTTACTTAAATTATTTTCCTTTTTATTTTCATTTGCAAACGCGTAAAAGTAAACAATTGTTTCGTTTAAAATTTCGTTCGTATAAGTAAAAGAAAAAATATCTTTTATCTGAAAATAATAACAATAATAATAATAAAATCTTATAATTATTGTTTGTGCTGCTTTAAGCTTTTTAACTGACCAACAACAACTTATTCATTATTTGTTTTAAAAGATGACTAAATGGCCAACATTTTTTACTAAGTAAATTTAGAAAGAAAAAAAAAATAAAATTGACAAAATTTTACTACACGTTATGCAATTAAAAATAGAGAGAGAAACAGATCTGCTTTGAAGCGCTTCGGTTCGGAAATCCCGTAGATGAAAAGAAGTATTTAGTCTTGGACCTTGTGGTAAATCTTTCCCACTTACTATTGCAACATCCATAGCAATTAATTATTGAGCTTTTCTTTTTACTATTATCAAGACGGCAACATTTCACGCTAATTGCTCAACATTGAAATCACAAGAAAACTATGTAGTACATGCTTCGGTGAGATCGCCGCTACTGTGACGTAAAGCCTAAGCATAAATTTCTCATTCTGAAGTCAGCATGAGCCGTAGTATTAGTTACCGTAACTAACTTGAAAACATAGGATAACACCTATGAAATCAATTATCGTCAATTTTAATTCTGATCACACATGAAACTTTATATAGGATTTAAAAAAAAATAAATGCATTCGTCCTTGCATGCTTAGATAAAAAACAGCATCAGTAAGCTTCATAAACTATGTAATCTGGATCAACGTGAGTAAGGAAATTAATCAAGATCGTCTAGTTAAAGCAGAATAATGCCCTCCTTGGACTTTCTCGGACTTTTAGTTTAAGTGAGGATTTTGCAAAAA
Organism: Glossina morsitans morsitans; assembly: GCA_001077435.1. Classification (NCBI taxonomy): domain Eukaryota; kingdom Metazoa; phylum Arthropoda; class Insecta; order Diptera; family Glossinidae; genus Glossina; species Glossina morsitans. The sequence goes on along the minus strand of CCAG010014104.1, from coordinate 15,674 downwards.
ATTTTTCTCTGTTATTCTAGAAATTTATCCATATGGTATTTGCACTCTTTGCACCTGTGCCCTTATAGATTAGATGCAACAGTATATTCGCGTCTTAGGCAGAAGTTCCACATATAGGATTTTCCAAAAAAGCAGTCGCTTGTCTTCATAGAAATTTTATTTCACGCACTTCCACACCCATAACATCAATTGGAGATTGGCCAGAGAAAAGGCAGCGAACAACCTTCGATAGTTCCTTTATGCACTGTAACACTGTCCCACTTCCCAGTATTAGCTCACCTACTTTGCTAAATATGTCTTTTACGCTTGCGGAGGTCGTTCGAAAATTTTTTTTCTGGATTTTCGGAGCAACAGATACGACAATCTAGCAAAATAAAAACGGATTTGATCACTTGGAATAATATTGTTTTGAAAATCACGCCCATGTTCATGCATTTCCAGCGGTCTCTGAGCTGAACTAATACCGTCTACTTTTTATTTGTTAAGTGTGATCGCAATGATAGTTCGAAAATGCTACGAAATTTGAAATGAACCGTTACGTTGAAAATCTCCACATCATCCTAAACATTTATCCGTGTAAAAGGATCAAAGGATAAACTCCTTTAAAACTCCTAAGCGGTAAGGAAAATAAGACGACAACGGATCTCAATAAACCAAGTGAGAGATAAATATTTTTCTTGTGCGAAGATTTTTATTAGTCTTCTTATCCGTATACATACACACAGAAAGTTTATTTAGCTCAATTGCGGCGATAGCTTGAGGTATCGAAGCGATGCTAATTGAACAAATATCATTATATTAGGAATACGTATGTATTTTCTCATACTTTTGAGACTGCGAGAATTTTCTTCTCATTGTTTTTAAAAAGAAATGAATTCTAAAAACGGCGTTAAAGATCTTTTTTTAAATTTCTTTTATTTTTGCCTTTTTTTACTTTTGGATATTTTTAAACATTCACAAAAACCAAATGATATCTATTTTTAGTGTAAACGCGAACGGATGTAGCTGCGGTTGACCTCAACCTTAAGTCAACCTCTCTGCCAATGAGCGGACAAAAAAAAAAAAAAAAAAAAAACACAATTGTTTCAAAGGGAAGAAGCTTCGCGTAAGCTTAACAAAAATAAACATTTAACCGCCAATTCTATTGACGACAATTGAAATGCTGTGAATTTGAATAGATTTCCGTTGAGATTGGCGATAATTTCTCGAAACATACGGAAACAATGGCCCATCTGTTCCACTGCTCTCATAAGAAACAAATCATGAGAAATTTATTTTTAAAATTTTTTAACTCAACGCTATCGTAAAACAAATCTGCAAATATGTTATTTTAACAAAATCATGCTAATGTTCAGGGTAAACAATTCCTTAGAAATACATATTAGCGATGACGACGATGGGTGTTCTCCCGTAAATGCCTAAAGTAATGGTAACATGTGATCTCATATATGTATACATATATATATATATATATATGTACCTATATGCGTATTTAATGTTCATTACGCTGTTGTCATTCATAAAATAGCATTAACACCACACCATATATAGCTCAGTATATGAATATTTACTACATTCTTGTGCGTATTGAACAGATAGATGATGTCGTTTTGTCTACCCTGCCTTGTCTTGTTGCTGTGCCTTGTCTTGCCTTGCCTTGCCTTGCCTTGTCTTGTCTTGTCTTGTCTTGTCTCTACCTATCCTATAAAAACTGAGACAGCGGAGTAAGATATCAATATACTTAAGTGTCATCAAGCGTTTAATTTTGCATTCAATTGTATTATATATGTATATATATATGTTGGATATGGATAAGCTTGTGAATATTTACACATCACTCATAGCATAGTAGCAGTAGCAGTGTATTCTTTGTGACATTTGCCACACAAATGAAAGGAAAACTTAAATATATTCGAAACATTCTGTTTAAACATAATTTATACAATTGTCTCTCACTTATATCACCTCAACACAGGGGGTAAGTTAAATTTTTGTTAAATCATATGACGTACAAAAAATGATTCAAACCACCGCAGAATGTCTGTCTGTACACCTGATTTCTAGCTTAAAACTCGATCGATCAACGATAACTTCGAAACGTTGTATACAGCAGCGAACTTCCATTTCCCTCTCAATGATTTGAAGTGCGAAAGTCAGTCCAAAGATTCATTTGCATTTAAGAAAAAAAAAGCTTTCTGCAATAACCTTTTCTTGCGTTTACAGAAGATGCTGTTAATTCGAAGCATTTAAAAAGGAAAAATCCGAAACCATCAAAATGTGGTGATCGGCTTTCTTAGTAACGTACGATTAAGAAAATAATCCTCCTGAACGATCAAAAGTCGAAAAATGATCGGATATGAGAATCGGATATAAAATGGACATCGAAAAAATAATTCAATTAAAGCGATTCAGCGAGCTACCACTGCTCCCTCCATTTATGGATACAGAGAATTTTAAGGAAGCGCAATGTGGTCAGAATAAAATAGAGTTCATGGCAGCGGAAGGAGATAAATGATAATTATTCAGGCACCTGTAGGCAACCAAAAAAAAAATTTTACCCCAACATTCTCGGATCATGCAATTTACGAGAAAATATCTTTCAAATTATGAAAAGTATTATTAGTGATAATTACACTTGGGTAAGGCCGTACAGGAAGGAATATACCAATCATTAACCTCCCTAAGGCTGGAGAATGGACCTAGAGTCGCGAATAATAAATTATCCATAACAGTCCCTCTTGAAATCATGTAGAAGTTATTTCCGCAAAGTTTAACCAAAATTCGTATAAAGTCCACAAGCCCGCACTGTGTCCTTGTTATGTTCCTTATTGTGGCAGTACTTTAAATATAGCGTCAGCAAGACCCCCATCCCATATGCCAAATTATATGTAACGGTCCAGCGTTGTTACGCTTACACAACGTGTCAGGTCTAAAGCACTAATATAGTGTTTATACCTGTATTACACAGTAACAAAATTTAAATTTAGGGTCGATAAGGTTTGCTAACATGCTACAATAGATATAATAATGCAGCGGCTTACACTTACAAAGCGCATTACGGTTACAAACTGGTTTTTAGTGACACACTTTCTTCCTTTTGTGTGCTTTTATGAAACTACTACTATTCGTAGGGTATCAGAAAATTCGTTCTCAGCCATTATATAATCTCTTTTTTGTTCTTGTTATGCAACAAAAAAGAAACTAAACAAAACCGACCAATCGAACTTGTGCGATGAATACAAACACTAGGAAATTACTCTCAGTGAAATTCCTATGAATTATTGTACGTTTAGCACAAGTATTATAATTAAAAACAAGCAAAAACATAATTATCGAGCACGGCCGACCATTAAATACCCTGCACCACTTCATTCAATATGCTGCCGAAATACCAAAAACCATATCCCCGTGTAAAGAAGCGTACTTGTCATGGGAACCCCCTTTTTACAAGACGATTCACAATTTCATGAACGCGAACGTTGAAGCAAAATTCATCAAAACTCTTCTTACCCCGCAACCATTTTCTTCATACAGTACACGACAATGTTTTATAAATATCTACTTTTCATGAGAACACTTTTATGAAGTGAGGTCCAAAAAAAAAAACTAGATCGATCGGGTGCTAATTGAATGGAATCAATGTCTAGGTCAAATTACTAGTGAAGACAAATTTCTATCGAAAAATATTAAAGATTAGATCGTTTTACCATATAAAATAAAGATTTATTTGTCGTAGAAACGGTTCCATGAGAGCGGCTTTAAAAACAATAACCCATCCAATCCAAATTTCGCTCATCATTTAATATGCGGAAATATTATTATCAACCATCTGTTGCATAAAAATTCTTGCAAATTGTAAGTTCTCTTTCCCTATGACGACTTCTTCAGAACAAGATGTTGTTAGACGGAGAGTGGTCTTAAAAATAGCCTGATCGAATTCATTTTCAAAAGATTTCGTACTTGGGTCAAGGTATATCCGTACATCACATTTCGTAGCGACGTTTAAAAAATTGGAACTTGTAAGATGAACACAAACTGTCCCGGGCAGACAGACAGACAAGCTGAAATAGATTTATAAAATGATTTTCGATCGATCGGTATAGAAACAGGTGGGTGCATCACATGAACTTCAACGTGCCACATATATCCACACAAACCTGTTAAATATCTCCTGCCAAATGTAGTGTGGGGTATAAAGGCAAAAAAAAAGTTTTATTTTTGACCATTCAAAGGAGAGAGAGAGAGAGAGAGTGCATTTCTTGTGAATTTTTGCATTGTGTACACTCATCACCTCTTTGTACCCTTGAAGTGCTACATAGCCTATACATCTTTATATACACACACATTTTCTAAATAATTTCATAATTGTCGTCTTTTTGCTTTTCTTAATTTTTCAAAGAAATATCACGATCGTGACTTGAAATTTGAATAAAAATTCGAGGGAAATGATTCAAAAACAAATTTTTGAAGAAAATTTCAATATTTTGTAATGCGTTTATACGCTTGAGGAAATTTCATACTCCGGGTCGAAAGAGAAAACGCCAATTAATTTCTCTTTGTAAGACGGGCATCGAATACCGTCCAAATATAAGGCCACGGACTCACAAATTATATATGTTTCTGGCAAAGGTTTCTTAAAAATTTCCTAACTAAAGGGATTTTATCTTTTTTCTTGCGTACCGCTATGCACCAAAGCTTCTACTAGAGTATATATTAATAGTTATCCGTTTTTTTCGATTTAAGCACGCAAAGTATGTTCTGGAAGAGATCATAAAAATGGCACAAGACAAATACATTAGCCAACCTATAAATACTTTACGACCTGAAGAAAGGAACGTTCATGCAGTCCAAGCTTATCATGAATTTGATGCCAAATCACTCTTTAGTGCCAATTCTTATCATGAAATGCTATAAATTAGATCTTATTGTGAAAGTTTTTGTAAGATAATCTGTCGAAGATAGCCTTCAGAAAGTGATTCCATCTCGTTCAAATTTTGCATGTTGACTATGCCAGAGATCAAAATATCGCTTTTCATAGATTTGTGCAGAGACGTAATACAAACGGCAAATTTTTATTCCCCTCCACTACTTTTGGTGCAAGTATAGGTGCATTAAGTGTGCGAGGATGTGTATAACACCCAGAAGGACTTAAAGGTAGACCTATACCGGTCAAATCAAATCGATTTAAACTTTTCTCTCTCTCACTCTATGTGCGATGTTCCGTTATGCCAAACTACTATTCTTACCAGTTCGCTTCGAGAAACCCTAAAAATTGCATATATTTGTTATATAACGATTTTTTTCAAGTCGGACCAAAATAGGATACTATACTAAATTTCATCTCATTTCTTTCAAAATAGCGTCGTGGACAAATATCAGACGGACGGACGTGCTTAAACAAATTCAGATAGTGATTCTAAATCAATCCTTATCAGGCTTCAAGTCCTTTTTGGCACAAATTTTGGAAATAAAAAAAAAATATACGCAATTTTTTAATGAGTTTTGATTGCTTTGCTTGATAATCAGTAATTTTGCTAACATCTACGATGAAAGTAGAGAATTTCATTGTGCGCTTACAGCTGCATGTGTAAAATTGCTCTAATATGCCATTAAAATAGCAAACGGAAAAGTATTTTTGACCTCACATCACGTGTAGTGCAGATCATATCAAGTTCGTGGGGACATATGTAGAAAATGTATGTTGTCTCAGAACAAATTGACTTACCTTTTATTACATCGAAATAAGTTTGTCTGTGTTGTGTACACACTCTACAAACAAGGGCTTATTTTCGAGATAATTCTTATCAACTTTAGTACACTAAGGTGGCGAAAGACGGAGGCTATTGGCAGCGTGTTAGATCGGACCATTTCTACAACCTCTTCCCATATACAGACCTATTTGAAAAAAAGCTCTTTGTAAAGAGCAACTGCAGCAACAAAATGAATTGAATGGGTTTCAGTTTTTGACCCTTGCCCTTACAAAGGTTGCTTCTTGTGCTTCTTATGTTAATACGTTCGAATTTTTACAATTCTACGATGCTAGATGCTGGACCAGAATAGCCATTCGGCATATAAACTTGCTATAGCATATTTGGAAAAATTAAATTTAATCAAATCTGGGTCACGGCAGTGCCAGTCTTTGGACTCCCTCCACTACGAAGTTTATCATTTATTTTGCACGATATTTGCAATCTTATGATGAAAAGAATTAAAGTATTGGATTAGGGGAAGTGGTGTAGGGTATTTGTAATTGTTGGCCTTGCCCCTGACAATAATCTTTTTTTACTTGTTTTTTTAAATACAAAAAAAAAAAAATTAGACCACGCGCAAAACTATTGCTTTCATCGACTAAGCTATGATTCGCATAAGCAAGCGAAACCCTTTTTACGTCCTCTAGAGAAAACGCGAACAAAATTAACGAGAAAAAAGCAAATCTTAAAAAATATAAAAATTTTATTGATTATTGTTTATTACGCAAAGTTCTCGGCCTGTGTGTTTACTCAGTGTCGACAATTTTATGAGAGAATGAAAAAAAGACTGCGAACTTCTTTATTATAATTTTCGTATAATAAAACCAAGTGCTGCTATATATACTTAGTTCAATACGCTTAAATATACCTCATCAAGTTGATGTTCAGAAGTTGCGCAACATCTTCGATTGAAAAAAATAAAATAAATAAAAATCACATGAAGTGGTATAACTTGCTTTTTTTATGCCTTTTACTCCAGACCATAAAAATGCTATTAAAATTTGCTAAAAATTTTTGTAGAAAGATTTTCTTCCTGGTCTGTGAATTAATAGACAGTACGTATGTTAACAAAATAAGAATAAATTTTCATTTGTTATGCCGCAAAAAACCTCTTTGTCCATAAAGAATACAAAATGATTCGCTTCAGAGCGAGTATTGGAATACGCTTTGCGTAATTTGTATTAATCGATCCGGAGTCTCATGCTTTGCGCAATGCCCATTATAAGGAACGGTATAGCAAAAAAATTTGTACGCACCTCTCTCAACACCGATTATAAGCCAGTTGAAGATATTTTGTATGAACTGCGATCAAAGCGATATGGCTTTGCATTCTTGTGAAGAAATTCATGGTGTTTTTGGTGGTGAAAATAGTTTGTCAAAATCTAAAACTCGTAAGTAGTTCGCTCATTTCCGGTCTGGAAAATTCGATGCACTTCGCCTTAGTCGAACAAATGTTGACGAAAGTGGATAAAATTCATCAAACAATTGGAGAAGAGCTGACATCGATACGGAGCTAAACATACAAAAGGAACGCTGATTATTGATTATTACAGGAATTAACTGTGAAAAATTTATTGGAATGCATTTCCATCTGCAAATAGCTGCTGAAGCAAAACGAAATCAAGTCATTTTTGGTGAAAATGCTATTTGGCAACTAAAAGTAGGTACGATACGACAATAACGTGCAAATAAATCGGCGTTCAAAGTGGTCACAGTAGCATAAAGAGTAACCGGGATTGACCCGGATTTGTGGGAATTGCGGAAAGTGTATGTGTAACGTGACCTGCTTTAACATAGCCTGACGGCTCTATGCTGTTAACAACTGACGATACGCAATTAAGATAAAACGTACAAAATAGATCATTAGGAAAGAAGTCTCTTGTTCCATCAAGATAATGCCGGACCGCACTATGCTTAATAATTTGGGCTTGGCTGGGAAGTATTAGCACTGAGCACATAGTCCGAACTATAACGCGACCGACTACTGACTGCTTTCTACAGAACTCTCCTAACGGCGAAAAGCTGCCTTTAAAAAAATGCCTACGAAAATCAGTTTGTTTGGTTTTGCACTCAAAAATCTCGGAAATTCTTCAGTGGATAGACTCAGGAGTTTATTAGAAAAATCCTTAGTGATAATCCATTGAAAAGACATATATTTGGTATAGCAATCTTCACTTAAAATGTAAGAAAAATGTGCTTGAAATTCGTTTTATTTTTATTTTCAACAATTAACAATTAAAGTATTAGCAAAAAATAATATTAATAATAAAACAATTAAGTTCTTAGTTATAGGGCGGCATTTAAGAAAAAAAAAGCCTATTCCATCCTATATGAACTTAAAGAGCATGTATATATATATGAAACACATCTAACCGAGAGAGAGTTAAAAGTGTTTGTTCATCAAATTTGTCTGTCATTCGTCGAATTACGGAGATTGGAGGAGGGAATATAACATAGAAAAATACAATGTTTTCCAAGACAATATTTATGAGAGTCTCTTACTCTATATGAAAATCTTTCGAAAAACTCCACCAGCACGTAGTAACGCTAGTGTTATCTTGCATTCAGGCCGAAATCCTTCTCAAGTGCAACAAGATCTACTAAAATCATACGTTCCTTGAACGGATGACAAATAAACAATGATATATTAATTTGTTATCAGCTCTCAGCCTATAAGTCTCCATAGTACATGTGCATTTGTATATGTTTACATTCCACGGATTAAATGACAATTTTTCTTTCGTTTCGTCTTCTGATGGTCTAGTACTCACTTCTTGTTCATAGATTATCTGCATAACATTAACCGATTGAATCGATTAGTAGTATTTCATATTGGAAAATATCTCTTCTGATATATGTATAAAATTCATGCCTCAGAGGGTTGGCTTGAAAAATTATCTCATGCGTTTGTTTAATTAAAAAAAATAAATATATAAAAACTAAACATATACACATACACTTGCATAACATTTTATGTACTTTTATGTGAGTTTTTTTTTTTTTAAGGCAGAGTAGAGCGATATGCGCCGAAAGATTTATTAGTCTGACACTTGACGGTGTGGGTTCCTCTCTTACATTAAACTAATTTTTTTTTTTTTTTACTTCATTTTCCTATTTTTATATCATTCGGTTGTTTGTTATCCAAACCACGTATTATATGAGTGCATCGTTTATTATAAACTTTGAATATATATATGAAGTGCATATATATATATATATATATATATATATATATATACATCTACTTTTTATTTTACTGTAAAATCAATATGGATTTCTAATAATAAAAAAGCGCTACTTGCAATTAAGCGCTACGGTATGTTTGTGGTCGAAAAGCGTATAGACGTTTAAGTGGAGAATCGCTTTTTGTTTAGAAAAATATTTCAATTCGTTTTTTATGCTTTTTTTTTTCTGCTTTCTTCTCTTTTTCGAGGTTATATCGTTATTCGACAATTAAGGCCGGTTGGAGGTTACGTTTTCAATTGTGTCTATAGACACATCCATTATAACTATTCCCAAAGCCAGTTTCATTCGACTTTTAAAAGGTTGGCCATAAAAAGGCTCGCATCAAATGTAGATAGAAAAAGCTTTAAAGTCGCACATGAACCATGCAGTGGTAGTAATAAAGTTAATATATCGCCAACTTTATGAAGGATATAAAAATAAATATTTCCTTATCTTTATTAAGTTATGTTGTATGCGCAGTAAATTCAATTAAAATTTTTATTTTGTTTAGTTTTAATTTTTTTTTTTTCGTTATAAACTTTTTACATTTTCATGCTTCATCTTATCTAAGTTATTATTTATTTATGTGTGCATTAAAAATTTGGTTTTTCATTTCAATTCCAACTTATATATATATATATATATATGAATAATAATTTTTCTTGAAATATTTCTCTAACCAAACCGAACACAGCACACATCCTTGTTAATGGTCGTTTTTTTTTAAAAATATATTAATTTTTTTTTTTTTTTTTGCTTTTCATTTCGTTCCTTCGCTCTTATCGAGCGGTACCATCTTCTTCATCGTCAATGTCATCGTAGTTTGTTTTGATTTTTATGCAAATGAATTCTCATTCTTTTTATATGAAACGTTCCACTAACTGATTTCGTATTCATGTATGTTATGGCCATACGTGTATATATATACATATGTATATGCATGTGGCTTTGTACTTATAAAAGCTAAAGTAAAGACATTAAAATATTGTAATATAAAGAGGACATCAAAATCTTTAATATCAACTCAATACTAGTTAAAAATTTAGTATGATTTTGCTTTTTGCGTGAAAATTGCATTAGACTCCTATGGTCTATGCTAACAATCGATTTTCTTAGGTGTGCAATGTCCTTCAAGTTTTTAATAGTATTTTAAAAGGTGTTAAATCATGGGGTTTTCTCTCTTCGCCTTGGAACCAGCTACGACTTTTATTTGCACCTGACATGACTTATAAGCCACGGTCTGAAACGAAATCAAGCTATCTACTCCATCTATTTCTGGCTTATGATCAGCTGAGTTGTGAGAAGAACTTTCTAGTGTCACTATATTGTCGTTAGTACATCAATGGGTTCCATTTTCAGACTCGCCATCATCTCTAAAGAGGATGCCAGAGCTCGAGCCCAAGCATCTAGCTACTTAGTAATCATTTCGTTGTTATGGAAATAGCAAGCAACCTTTCGAGCGAACTCTGTCTTGAGAATTGGAACGAACTTTCATCTATCAACGTTCGCACTTCAATAATTGCGTTGCGTTGGTACATCCAACCAACCATTTACCGGTATCCAAAATAGAGAGCCATTCAGCTGTTCCATCCCCTGCTACCACATTTCAATTTGAACTAAATGGCTAAGAAATGATTGTTTTCTTAGTGAATATATTTTGCTCTTATATGTATATATGTATATATATATATTTTTTTTTTCGTGGCCAATCACTCAGTCGATCCCCGGCGAGAGTGAGAAAGAAGTGTAGAAAGAGAATAGGGTAAGTAGGGAAGGATATTGCCGCCGCCAAGTGAATGTGTGTCCAAATGTGTCCAATGTGTAAGCACTCGCTGTAACTTCAACCAAGTATAATCAAACCGCACCGGAATTTGAACTCGTGAAAACCCACTTGATGGTCGCGACTCTTATCTACTCGACTATGCGACAGCTGGTTATGTTTATTGTGTGCTTAGTAGTTGTTTTGCTTTATTATGTTGATTTTTCAATTTTGGGGGTACAAGTTGACCTATGGCATCTTAGTATTGCTTTAGCAGAGACTTTGAAGTTCTCTAAAGAGTCTTTGAATTCTTTTCAAAGAATATTAGTTTCATTCTTAAACAGGTAAACCTGTTTATCATAAAGTTGTACCATTGAGTCATCAAGCAAAGTCTTCCAGTTCTATCTGTACACATTTTTCATAACTAATGTCTATGCACATTGACCCATGACGAAAATGAACATTTGTTTGAAATTGTACAGCAATTTTTTTGCTCAACATTTAAGTGCTGCGTAATTTGTTTTGAAGAGTTCCTAACGCAATGCATAATTAATAGCATGCGATGACGTCTATACGCGTCGAACGTAATACAAACATTCGCATAATAAATTATGCGGAAAAATTAAAGTAAACTGAATAAGATTTCAATTTTATTAGATAAAAAAATGTATTTTTCGTTGTTGTTGAAAATTTAAAATTTATTAAAAAAATAATAAAATTCATAAATAGGAAAAATTAAAGGAAAATATGTTCTGCTTATATAAGAAGGAGGAGTTCAAGCATGTAACCATGTATTCCAGTTAGAGAAATATTTCGTAATAACATATATCTTGTCGTGGAGGTGTAAATATGTATAATGGAATGATTTAATTGCTTTTGTCCGCATCGCCCCTTCAAGTACCATTTTCAATTTCCATACTAAAGATTGTAAGGGGAAAGAATTTAAATACATTTTTGGTACTCTCTACATCACCTGTGGTCCAGCATATATAAAATTTGTGCAGATTTGTACAACACCAGAAAAACTTGAGATAGACTCATCTTTTATTATCATTATACCGATCGTCTATATGAATTACGGTAATCGTGAACGCTGAAATAGCAAAAAATAGATAAGAATAGACGGACGGACAAACAACAGCCGAATATAGAAGTAATGGCATGAACGAATCTTCTTAAAATATTATGCTAATGTGTAATACACACACGCACACACATACATAGGAGCCTACGTGGAGTAATATGTAAAAATCGTACCGTGGAAGTGTGCGGAGGACTGCAAATGGCGTGTAAAAGGGTAGAGGTGTTAGAGGATGGGCACCATGAATACCGAATTTTGCATGGGACTTTTGGGGGCCAACAGAAAGAAAAGTTGGAAGAAAAGTGCTTGAGCTTAAACATACTGCAGCGATAACATTGCAACTGACTGTTATAAATTTTTTTGTTAAAAAATTTGTAACCCTGTTATTACCATAGGATATGTACGTATAGAAGGGGAAAAGAAATCAAATTACTCTGAGCTAAACTGCTATCTTCAATGCTACTCATCACATTTATTGTTTTATTTATTTATTTATTTTTTTTTTTTTTTATTAGAAACCATTTAATAAATTAATAAAATTGCTACTATAAATATTTCTGTTTTGAAAACCAAAAATTCATATCCACGCGATATATGATAATTTTCTGATTTGTATTATTTCTATTTGTCTGACAATATCTTAGTAAACAAAACCCTTCTCAATTAACACCAAAAGAAATAATAGTAAATATAAAAATAAAACATGAAAATATTGAAATATTATCCATTTGTTGTCAATGTAATAAATACGCATTCAAAGATAAAGGCAATCCGTTGAGATATAAAGGATTAGTCTTATCAGATCATATATGGAAATTTATTACCTTTGTGTAATCACTTCATTTTATCAATTTTAAGGGGTTTTAAGATATCATTTCTACACCATCGCTACCGCTTCATCGCAATTGTATTGTAAATTTATGATTCACACTGGACTTCATATGTTACGAATTTGGAAAATGGCGTGTACTCGGAAGCTTAATACGATGTGGCATCAATTTCACATGTGCAATGTTTCATGTTTCGTAGAAAATTTTTGAAAAGAAATGAATAAAAAAGCAAATAAAAATGTTGTAGCTGAGAACAACATCGACCATTAGACTTAATTTTGTTATCATATTCTTATAAGATGTGGTCGCATAAATAAATTTAGTTGATCCAAATTCGCTGCAGTTCATTTTTATGGCAAATTTTCTGTTACAGTCTAAGTTTTAGAATATCTGAAATTTAAAGCTTTTCGCTATATGTGCTTAATGCCTAATTTTCATAGTAGTAGTAGGCTCCAAAAAAGAGACCTTCACATTTCAACTTTGGTATAACTTTCGACCATTTTCCTTTTTGCCTTATTAGAATTTATTTATTTCTTATGAGAACCCTTGTATGCAGTGAGTCTGCAAGAATAGGTTCCCTTGGTCCAAATTTTTGTATAGTTAAATTTTATATTAAATTACTATTACATATCGATTTTCATCACAAAGAGTTTAAAAATTTGTACCCTATCTGTCTTTATATCTCACAAACCTCGTAATGCAAAGGTGTATAAAATTTGTGGAAATGTATGTAACACGCTGAAGGACTTAACATAATCTTATCTTCTGTTATACCGCTTAATTCGGAGAATGACTCTGGTTGTTGTACGCTAGTCTGCCCATCTCTCTGTCCGTCCGTCTGACATACGCCGAAATTTTAATAAGACAGTATAGTTACACCCGACTTAGGCCAAGTACTTAAATATCAATCACCAGCTGGAAGAGTAATATTGGCTACGGTATTTTACTGAAAGACACAACGAAGGTTCAATTGTCTCATTATACTCGATCGAATGTCGCATTGTACACTCCGCATTTTTATAAAGTTATTGGCATCCTTTAGGTACTTAGGTATTTAAATATTGTTCTCTACTTATAGCGGCCCGAGCCAAAGGCAAGCTGGAAAAAAGAAATTTAAGACCGAGCTTAAGTTCCTAGGGACAGCTTTCTCAAAAAGACTGACATCTCTAGCTAAGTTAACTCCATTCCTTACATTGATTAAGAACATGTACGCTTTACGTGACCGTCATGAATGTTTTTATGCCTTTGTAGCTAGCGTCCTTTCCTTTTGTGGGTACACTAATAATTGGGGTTAGTTTAAGTAGCAGCATTTGTCATAGCAATTATCGCAAAGGCATCGACTATTTTGATACCAGATTGGTCGAGATAAAGAGATCGAACTCGACCAAGACCCTATAGAGGGCGACACGTTTTCTAACATTGTTTCTGTCAGCTTGTCAGACCTCCTTTAAACTTTTTCGAATTGCCGGAAAATCTATGCTCTTTTGATGTCAGGCAAAAGTGAAAGAGGCGGCAGCTCCTATTAGGGTCATATGTTTCTAGATATAAAAATGATTTTCATGAAATTTCTTTTCCTTTTCTTAACATGTATTCAAAAGAGAGATAATCATCATTATTTACTTTCAGATTTGCACAGCATAAAGTCCAACATCTCATCTGCAAAAGGGTTACAAAGTTTGCTGAGAGCAGGAATCGTCCATCTAACTAACCAGTTCAGAAGTAAAACTAAATTCCAGAAAAGAAAACCAAAAAATTTTGTTTTTGCTGCAAGAATTGTTGGCACACAAAAATTTCTTAACAATTTTAATGCGTTCACGAGATCTCAACAACAAAGGATATTAGAGCACCATTAACAGTGGCAACGAAAACACTCAGAAAGTTAAATGTTATTAACGGCTACAAACATATCAAAGGCCAATGCAGTCATAACGGATGTGATTGACTGACAAGATAAGTGCTCTGCTACTAGTGTTGCTGCTGCTGCTCGCCGCTGCTACTATACAAACCAATCAAAACCACAATCACATCGCAATTGTTATTCTAAAGTCAACTTACTGCACAACGGTTCTTTGCCGTCGTCATCAGTATCAAAGCTGCGCTATTGTTATTATTTCTTTTAACACTACGAGATTTTCTATTGAAATCATTGCTTTTTATCATTTGCCAACTGTTGTTGGTGTTAATTTATGCAACAACAACAAAGATAACTGTTAAGGCCACAAAGTCAACATATTTATTAAATTTGTGTGACTATATATATATATATACCTGACAAACCTACGAGCAGAACGTTTCGGCCATTATCACAATTACCAACGGCATCATCGAAATCGTCATCATCATCATCATCATCATCATCATCATCATCATCTGTATCATTTATATCATCGCGCCAACAGCATTCATAATCGTTTTTAAGGACATTTGGTGCTTGTATCAAAATTCTTCAAAATTTTCATATATCGACAGTATTCGTTTGGAATCAACAATTCATCAACATCATGATTGGCCGTTTATTTCGGGCTCATGGCGAATTTTGTGCCTCACATCCATGGGAGGTCATAGTGGCACTGCTCACAGTGACAGCATGTATGCTAACAGTTGACAAGCAGCAGCATTTTACAGCGGCGGGTGACAGCGGTGGCCAAACATCAGCAACGTCGACCTCTTCTACCGCACCTAATCGTTATCGACCGTGTCGAGGCTGGACAAGATCATGTGATGGCTTAGAGGCCGAATATAACGCAGCTGATGTCATTGTAATGACCATTGTTCGTTGCACCGCTGTTCTCTATTGTTACTATCAATTTTGTAGTCTTCACAAATTGGGTTCCAAATATATTCTTGGTGAGTCGCTTGCTTTTTTATTTCCTTACACATGCATGCAAGTAATTGTTGTTATTGTTGTTGTTGTCATTAATCTCACTCTATATTGTATTGTATTAATTCTCTGAATCACCACCACTCGACAATTGTTTGTTTATGTTGTCCATCCCCCCAGATCGGAAGAGCGTCGTGTAGGGAAAGAG
>CCAG010014093.1:0-42906 GCA_001077435.1 Glossina morsitans morsitans | reverse complement strand
GTAAATGCGAGGCCGGAAGCAGACACCAAGTGTTTGGCGAACACTTCATAACGCGAAACACAGTACATTGCACCGAACCAAAGAGAGCGGCGGAATTCATAAGATTCCTAAAACTGCAGGGCCAAGGGCATTGAAATTCCCATGCATTAATAACAATAACAATAACAATAACTACTGACAAGACAAATCCGTAAGACGACGTTAATTCATCAATATGCTCAAAATCTCAATTGACACATCTGATATTGAACTTATATCGGTGCGTATTTACAAATCCATGCCTACAATGTCACGAAGGTGTGAGGTAGAAAAGAATATAGAAAGATTATATATAATACACCACTTCGCCTAGTACAGTT
Source organism: Glossina morsitans morsitans (assembly GCA_001077435.1). Taxonomy (NCBI): domain Eukaryota; kingdom Metazoa; phylum Arthropoda; class Insecta; order Diptera; family Glossinidae; genus Glossina; species Glossina morsitans. The sequence goes on along the minus strand of CCAG010014093.1, from coordinate 42,547 downwards.
ATCTATATAAGAACATTTCAAATTAAGGCTTTATATGGGAAGTGATCGAAATAGCGCTCCGATCCGAACCATTTTCAACAGCGTTTGTCCTTGGACCGAAATATGTCGATGTGTCAAATTTCACAAAAATTTGTGACCTAACCACAAGAAAACAAGACACACAGACGAACGGACAAACTTGACTCGATTCAGGAAGTGATTCTGAATCGAATGTTATAATAAAAGCTGCATCTATGTTACGTTCTCCTGGGCGTTGCATACATTCGCGCGAGCTTAATATATCCTTCCATCACAAATAGTGTAAGACGTAAAGATCTTTCCGATCATTAAGGCACTGCCTATCCTTAGCCATGGCGACTGTAACTTGTTTATTTGTTTTTACAACAAAAAATATATGTTTTATTTTTATAGCCAGGATCTTCGATGTTCATGATTTCACGAACGATTAAACTTATACAATGTTATACTAATAGCTATTCTTACAAATTATCCTTTGCCCAGATATGAAATACGCGTTATTAGCCAAATGAGTAGAACGATAGACGAAATGCTAGCTCCACCATATTTTGCGGAATTTCAGGACGATGACATATATATATTTCGGTTTGGGAAGACTGGAAAAACCGGCCGACCACCATAAAACGGGCTTTCATCAAGTCATTGTTAGGAGTGAATTTATCTTGCACCTGTACAGTCATCCCGCATTCCCTTATTAAAGTAATATCTTGATTGTGCACTTTATTCGCGTCCCGTCGCAAGCATTTTGTCTTTTGTAAGATATTGTGTATAAAGTGAAAAGCTTGTCGCATTTCTTGCACATAAGGAAAACTGTCAGCAGAAGATTTTAGTGGACAAAACACAGTACTATTTGAATGATCGATATATAGATAATAGTATATTGAATTTTTCCATCCGGCCGATACTTTAGTGGGCACAACATTACTTATCTCTTTCCAAAGTGATTCAGTAACTTGAGATTGGGTGTCCGATTCGAACCCAGTATAATGTAATGGGTTACGGTCGGAAAAGTTTTCCCAATCCGAACCGCTGTCAGACTCATCACCGATGGGATTCGAAACCAAGCGCTTTTTACTCAACTCTTCTTCACTAAGAGTTAAGCTATGCACAGAAGAACCGCCCAGTGATGAGCAAAGTAATGTATCTTCATCGTACGAAATAATTCGCTGTGTTTGAGCACTTGTGTTTGTGGCTAATTCTTTCGAACTGCTGCTGGGCGATGCAAGTTTGTGCTTAAGATACATGTCAAATTTTTTTGTTGCATATGTTTCTAATGTTTCATGACCTTCTGTTGACAAGAGCCCTTCTAATATTTCTGGGCGTTTATTCGATACGGACCAAAACATGGCCAAGGACTCAATACCGCTGCGTATCAAATGATCCAAAGTCTCTTGAATTTCCTCGATATAAAAAAGAGATGGAGAAATTTTACAACCATTCTCCACATCAGGAGCTTCGAACATTTTCAAAATAACAGCCAAGATTAGGTGGTTGCGACCGCATACAGTTAGAAAATAACGTCCTGTCAGATAGTTAAGTTCAATCTCTTCCCAAATATAAAGCTCCTTGACATTATTTCTGGTCACAAAGTCAAAAATGCCACGACATCGAAGGCTAACCTCAGTGTGTAGACGCATCTCTAACGGCATTTGCGAGATCAATATAAAATGATTGAAATACAGTACGCTGCCATAAATGAAGAACTCCCGATGCGTATGTAAGGGTTCATCGTTCCAATTGCGATAATCCATCGACTCCATTTCGCTGAGCGCATCAAAAATTCGTAGTTGGGCCTCTTTCGGTAACGGTAAGTAACGGGATTCTCTAAGAATTTCCTCAAAAGACGACGAATGCTTTTTGTAGCTTAAAAGCAAGCGAACGCGTTGAATATTGCAAAAGTTTACCAAACAATTACGAAAATAGCTATTTTTAAAACTATCCAGACCAATATGAGGCAACGCAAAATGCATATAATTTATCAGCTCATCAGCACGCAAATTACTCTCCGAGAGATTGACAAACGCGCAAGGGAATGAAAATAGGACAAGAAATCCATTAATGTTCCGGTAGCAAGCGTAATATTGACTATTATCGAAAGTCAATTTGGACGCAGATGGTTTAGTTTTAAGTTCCTCGCTTAGCACAGTGTGAAGGGTGAGAAAACTACCACGTGCTTTATATAAAAAATTTTTGTTAATATCCTCCGGATAATAAAACAGCGAGTTTTTATGCTCTTCATTTTGATAACACTCGGGGGGTAAGATTAATAAGGCGAACATTAATACACTTTCAAATTGTTCCGTTATTAGGGGCGACAAATTGAGCAATTTGTCGAGCGTACTGGCAAACATATCAAAATTTATTATTCTTTTCTTATCGCTCGTATTGCTCGCCCCAGAACTTTTGGCTTCATGTTGTAAATCTGAGCGCCCCTGAAATGTCAAGCACACCCTTGTTGGCTCAATAAATTGTAATAGGAGGGCGTCAACATTGCTTGTATGTATTTCGATATCATTCAAGGACTTGAACCAATCACCTTTTAGTATGGGAACCAGCTTTTCTTGCTGTAACAAAGCGGGCATGTCGTGCACGAAACTTTCAACCATCAAACGCTCGGGTTGATCGGGAAAGGGAGCAATACGAAATCCTAAAATTGATTCCACTGCAGTCGATCGGCGACCGAACCGATAACGATCCGAAGCGGTTATAACCAATTCTAGCGTTTTGCAATTTTCAATCCGCTTATCTATGTCAGCAAATTTCAATTCGGATTCTCCAGGCTCCTTAATTTCCTGATTCAGTTTCGAATTTTGATGAAGAGGCCTACGCGCGTGCTTTTTCGAAAAACGCAATGAACAATTTTTACTAATATCGCCGAACTTGTCTGCGCTATTCGAGCACTTATTTAAATCGAACGGAATGTATTCGGCATAAAATAAAAGTCCATCTTCATTTACGTATTCCTCCCAGTTGGCAGTTTCACTGCCATCACCATACGACTCTGTACACGATTCCGTATTCGATGAGTAACTATCTGAACCACAATCATTTGATTCCATCACGGATTTTGCTTCCTCCAATAAAAGCGTATGCGATCTACGCATAGTGCACTCATATGCGTATGTATATGCGTAAGTAAATCAGATAAGTAAAACTTCTCGCTAATTTATTACGTCTTTACTGTCAGTATTGCAACATAACATCTTATTATTTTATTTTTATATATACAACATATACATATATATGAAACTTGTTCAAACAATGGTTTGAGGAGGAAAACTCTTGTAAATATTCACACAGCGCATGTGTGCATACGTTCGCAATTAAGAGGAGTTACCAGATTTGCGAACGGAACATTGCCTCATCAAATTTGCGCCATTAGTATATTTGACTCTGGCAATTATTCCATCAAATAAATAATAAATTCGATACAATATTAAACGAATGGTTACAACGGTTTCGAAATATTCTTCATTCTACCAGGGATTAGTGAATAGAATGCAAGCGTTGAGACTTTGTTTTATTGATAAACAGTCTTAAATAAACATGAACGCACTACCACTCTAATGATAAGACAAAAATTACAAAAAAAAAAAAAATTCATTCGTAATACAGACATAAAATATTTTATGATTAATTACGAGCCAAAATTGATTACATTATCAATTGTTAGGTAGCAGGCAATTAAAGTGGACTGAAATTGTATTCGCGATATTAAAATTACTTTTTGCATAGAATTTCAAGTTTAATTAATATTGAAAATATATAATTAATTGCAATACCCAGTCATCATATGAAACTATAAGCAGTGACTAGGCCCGCACATAAATAAAATGTATATACCTGACAAGCTCTTTGCCATTATATTGATAGGGAATTTTTTAATCGATTCTTACACGATCGCTAATGGCGTTCATTTTAAAAATATTTTTCACAACCATTTGCGTTATAATTATTTCAAAGCTAAGAACAAAAACAAAAATCAACCTTCCGTTGCAAACAAGTTAAAAAATTCAACTTATATGCCGTATGGCAAAAACATGAACGAACACGCGAACTTCTCGACTAACGGAAAATTCAAAATGAAAACAATTGCTTCGAATTTTGATGACAACAGTGACGGCCTGCGAAGCCTTGTAAGCGCCGGTGGACAATTTAAAGATAAAAGCGATTACATTTGCTTATTAGAACATATAAAATCTGCGCAACTATGGTGGACTTACTCGAATGGAACGCTTCGGGTAGCCGAACCTAACACCTCAAGTAAATATAATATGAAATATTTTTTGATAAAAAATAGCAGCAAAAACTTTCCGTAGTAACATTTCTAGCCATTTTTTATAGTTGATATATCGCACTTAAATTTACACACTGATGTTAGACTTTATGCGGCGCTTCAAAATAAATTGACAGCCCTTGGCCATAAGAAAGAAATAGTGATATTCTCTGGAGCCTATAATAATCTCACGAGCGTACCATATAAAACGTTGCAAACTATATCGAAACATTTACTGTATTTGACAATAAGCGGCAATAACTTCCCGTTATCTTCATTGAATACTCGAACAGACGGTAAGATGTATAACACAAATTTCATGAACTAATTATATGATATTTTCACATGAAAAATGCAATGTTTTATTCATTGAAAACGTGTCCATTTTTGAGCGCACGATCGCACAACGTCTCCCGTACCATGACGCGTGGAACGTAACGTAGTGCACTGCCGAATGAACAGCTAAGTGAATAAAAGTCGACTATCAAGTCGATGTTCGCAGGTTTACCTCGCAATGCCGTTTGACCGGTACTTGGCTGCTCTTGTCTCTCTATATATCTATTTTTCTCTTTCCCCACATCATTCTAGCCGTAACCATGTTACATGCCATCCCCTGCGCAATAGAACACTTTTTGTTAAATTATAACGCCCTTTTTATTGTTATTAAAAAAGTTAAAATTTGGAACAAAAATTTTCCAAGCATTGGTGACTTTTCCTTTTACAATTCCAATGAACTGGCCGCATGTTTAATAAGAGCAGAATGATCGAATCGATTTCGTTACGATTGTCAATCTATTTGCACGGTGACCTAAGGATTACCAAAACTAGATTCAAAAGTATATTTCTATATACGCCATTTAACGAGCTCTGCAAACACTTCTCAAGGAATTGCAAATTTTCCTTTCATCCTAACCTATGGTTTTATTATTGATGAGCTTTCAATTTAAATAGATTATGGGCATCGTCATAAAGTTGTCTGGCAGAAAATGTCCTTGCAAAATTCGAAACTGTGCTAAATCGGGCGAAAAATGTAACCACAATTACCAAATAAATCAAGCAGAGGCCATTAATTAAGTTTTTGGTTTACATACGATTTATGTGCCGCGTGAAACGTTCTTCGCTATCCATGCCACTCGAATATCTTGTAAAAGCTACACCACTTTTGGTACAAGAGCATATCAAGTTTGTGCGGACGTATGCAACACCAAGAAAGATTTGAGACAAATCCATCTTTTATTATACCAATCAGCATCACTTTCCGAATCGATTTCAGCTCGTCTATCCATCTTTCAGTCTTGTTTTCTTGGGTTCAACTTACTGGTTTGATACACTGACTTGTTTTGTCTCAAGGACGAACGCTGTTGCAAATCGTTCGAATTGAACCATTTTTTTGAGCACTTCTCATATAACATCTTATTTTGGAAAATCGTTTTATTTATGACTGTAATAAGCGAAATGAATTAGCGTATTCAATGTTGGGTCGTGATCCACTATAGTGCTTTTACATGATGCTTGTTTGCAAATGTGACTAGACAGTGTACTATAAACATCACAGGATCGATCATAATCGAACTAAAATTCTGTCTTTTTACGCTCTACGCCGCTTCTTTGTTATGTTGTGCAGATGTGAAATAGACCCGATCGATTCAGAATCATTTTGTGTATCGATCTAAGCTTGTCTATGCGTCGATCTGTTTTGTTCTCTTGCGTTTAATCTGCGCTCCGCACTTTTTGAGATGAAATTTGGTACCCTGAAGTGTTTTGGCCAAAGGGCCAACACTATTAAAAATGGTTCGAATCGGATGACTTTTTCAACCACCTCCCCTATAACGCCATATTTTGAAAAGTCGTTATATTGATAACTATACGGTAGTGTAGTGCCTAGTAGGTCATGGCCCACCATATACTATAGTATTTTTATATGCTTTATATTTAAAATGAGAATTATTTTTGTTATTCTGTTTATTTGTTTCATTTTTTTGTTTTTTAACCTTTAAAAGATTTGGTGGCATGGGCAACATTTCCTTCTCTTCCCAAACTGATTGAGTTGGATCTTAGCCATTGCGGCATCGAATACATTTTGCCAAGCGTTTTCCAAAATGTGCCAAATTTGCAAAAACTTTTTATGTCGCACAACAAGTTCTTCGCATTATCCTTTGATACCTTTGTCAAAATACCATACTTAGAGTATTTGGATATATCGTTCAATAACTACGAATCGACACGGCCAAATTTAGAAGAAATTCTTCATATCAATTATGGCATTACTATTGAACAATACACATTTACATTTTTACCGGAATTAAAGTATTTGGATTTATCGCATACAAAATTGGCTGGCAGTAGTCTTGTAGCGTTCACTCAGCTCAGTGGCAAACTGAAATACTTAAGTCTATGTTACACTGATTTGCCCGTAATAGGTAATGAATTATTTAAAAGTACTGTTCTTGAGGGTCTCGATCTATCTGGCAACACCTATGCCGCAAATAATATTATGGATAACGCATTTCAAGGAGTCTCTGACACTTTACTGTATCTCTTCTTTGAAAGATCTAACCTGAAGAATTTGCGTTGGGTCGAGCGTTTGGGTAAACTGTTAATCCTAAGTTTGGCGGGGAATAACATTAATACCATATCATTTGATACATTTAGATCTTTACATGACGTGGAGTTGCTTGATTTAAGTTCCAATCATGTGGGCAATTGGTATAGCCGCGTTTTCATAGAGAACGTAAATTTGAAGGCATTAAATTTACGCGACAACAATATTAACATAGTAACTACGGAAATGCTTAAGGACTTTAATACGCTGGACTATCTAAGCCTTGGCCATAATAATTTCATTTGCGATTGCATGCTTAAAGACATTGTTGACATTGCTATCGCAAACTATTATAACAGTGATTGCGACCAATTTGGAAAAAGGAGAATGGAAAAGTTATCTAAAGAAATTCAACCGAGATCGTCTGAATTTTGGATCGCGAGTTCGAAGTATTTTTCGAAATCAGAAGATGATTCTCTACAAATTGAAAAACGCAAGACTGCAAGGAGACGCTTCAAAATACACCTCACAGCAGGATCTAAAGCAAACTACGCCATCCGGCCGCTTCATTTACCAAATATCGAAACAATTGCACCGATTTATGATAAATTAAATGGAACATCACCAAGATTCCAATTATTCGATTATGAAGAAGAGCACTATTGGTGTTTCAATGAAACGGAACGCCGAACAGTTATTACATTGAATTGCCAGCAGTCTTCGATCGTCGAAGAGATTACCAATTACTTACATTCGCTTACTATATATGTAAGCATATCCATTGGAACAGTAATCGTATTGGTCTTAGTTGCAATTTTAATTTATTTCAAACGTTGGCATCTGTTTTACTATTACACTTCTTTAAGATCGGCCACACTTTTATCAAGAGCTTTTAAAAAACGCGCAGATAAGTTCATTATTTCAGCTCACAATTGCCCGAACATGATTTATGACCTATTCATTAGCTACTGTCAAAGCGATCGCAATTGGATATTACAAGAACTCCTACCAAATATCGAAGATACAAATGAAATCTCTTTATGCTTGCACGAACGCGATTTTCAAGTATGTTATCTTATATAAATCAAATGACAGACCATTGTGGCTTTTTCATTCTTATAGAATCCTATCATACATTATATACTTATAGATAGGTGTTACTATACTCGATAACATTATGTCCTGCATGGATCGATCACGAGCCATTATGTTGCTCATTTCATCCAATTTTTTGCTTAGCCACTGGTGTCAGTTTGAAATGTACCTCGCCCAGCATAGGTAAAAATTGAAATACGTCAATAAAAATGAAAGAAATATATATTTATTTATTTATTTATTTATATTTATATTCCTTTTAGCATATTTGACGCCAGTAAAAATCATTTGATTATTGTATTTCTGGAGGATATACCAAAAGATAAACGTCCCAAGACGCTACAATATCTAATGCAGATAAAGACCTACATTAAATGGCCCAGTGATGGTAAGAACACAACAAAACTATCGGAAGAAAGAAAAATTTTTTGGAAACGTTTGAAACGTGCCTTAATAAACATCGGATTAAATCCTGTTGAATCGAAAGCTTAACCTAACTGAATTGCTAATTATTTATGCCATTATCCAAAGTCTTGTAGTACTGGAACAAACAAGTCAATACAATCCTCTTTGTTTGCTTGTGTGTGTTTGTGTGTGTGGATGTGGTTGTGTTGCGCGTTTTCACAAAAAATATGCAACTTTTTATTGGAAATTACGTAAAAATCCATGTAGACATTCATATGGAAACTCATACCTATCCTTAACAATGTACATACGCTTTAAACTACATATATATAAAAAAAAAAGAACAAAAAATTAAAATACAAATTGCTTATACAATTTGTTCAAAAATACAATTTCATTAAGGTGTGTTTGCATTTGTACTAAATATAAATAAACTTATACGACGACTCAAAATAGTTGAATCTGTTCGATAGTTCGAAAATATTGAAATGCTTAGAGCATAGAATCCTTTGTTTTGTACACTGTTACACATATCTCAGATATTATCCGTAAAAATGTTTCATCTAAAAAACTTCATTGGATGAATAATAGGTTCGGTTCTTATTGGCATATAATTCAAATTGTTCCTAGTATGATTAGCAATACCAGTGGAAATACAATCTGCGGTGGATAACGTCAACTGCCTCTCAGCAAGCGAAAGATAACTTAGTTTATCTCTAACCTGTAGAGGTAGATCGTCCTGAAGATTGAAATGGGTCGAAAGTCCGTTACTTTGAGTGAAGGTAACTCCACCGCCTTGTTCTCTCGGAATTTTTGAAATGACCGAACCATCATAAAATTTAAGTTGAATAACGCCATGAGATAACTAAAAATTAAAAATTGGAAAACTCTTGGAGAAATTATTATTAAATGGGAAATGCCAAGGCCTTTACCTCTGTAGCCACACCCAAGTCAGCTATGTTGACATGCTTTATCGCCATACTTTGCTTAGACGATGGAAACTCTTCTACTTCATTCTGCTGCTTTCGGAAATTTCGGGACGTTTCATCGCGCACATTAGACATAGGAGTTGTGAAAAACTTTTTGGAATTTCCTTGAAGTAATTTTGGGGTTGAAATGTGCATAACACTGCCAACGTCGCGGCTAGGCGTTGAGGAATACTGAGATCGTGGCTCGGGATTGGGTCGGCGCCCAATAACCACAGGAAAGCAACGATTTGAACCATTTTTCTCTATCAACTCTAGGGCTTCACATACGGATAAGCAGTGACTGTAGCACAATTCTTTATGTTCAATTAAAGGATCAGCAATTTGTGGTTGTAGACTAGGATTTATTTGTCGACTATGGCGATCATAGACTTTTAAACCTTCGGTTCGGGATTGTGTAACTTTTGCATCTGAATAAAAGCAAACTTCAAAATCTTCCTTACTTTCCATAAGAGTGCACTTCGCTAGATTGCTGTAGTAAATCACCTTAGGGGTTTTACTCTTCACTAAATTCACAAAACGCGCGGCATATATATATTTTTTCCAGTGCTTTGAAGGCAAATTGTCATAATTGAAAATGCAATCTGGTGATGTGATTGGCAGTTCCGGTTCTCTATCTGTAACGGGCAAACCTCGTCCGGGATCAGGCTGGTATATAATAATGCGCATACCATCTTTCGATATCCAACAAATATCGGTAATCCGATCTTCATTCATTTTTGGCTTATATTTCATAAACTCTATGACCACTTCACCTTGAGATAAAATACTCATAATAGCATTTTTCGTTTTGTAACGCGTTGGCAGCAGTCGTTCGGTGTCAAGTCGAGTCACGGATATGCGCTCCGTTGTAACGTCAAATCTTTTTTTATTTGGTAAAAACTCATTTTCCTCGTTCCCTTTTAGATAATCGCTTGAGTTATTTGTTAATACGGGGCCAGATTGCCATTCTCCGTACTTTTGACCTATTTCCGTGGCGTCATACGAATTGTAATTTAAATGTTTCTGCTGCGGAGTATTTTCGATTTTAAGGCATTGGGCATTCGTAGTACCATTGGAAAACTTGTCTGTTGATCGAGAACAGCATAAGACACGTGACGAGTTGGAAGCATTACCTTAAATTAGAATGTTAAGTATTTTGCATATTTCGACATGTTCAAAGTTCTTTGAAAACTGCACTTACTGCTTGTAAATGTTAAGATGCCACTATCACAACTGGTCCCACTATGACTGTAGCTGGGTGACATACCGGCAGGGCAAATACTTGATATTACATCAGCATTATAGCGGACCATAAAGGGGTGCTGCAGCACATGCTCAAGTGCAATTCGTTCATTGGGATTTTTTCTAAGTAATTTGTCAAGTAGATCGATAGCATCAAATGATAAATGTTTCGGTACGTAGTAATCAGACATAACAACTTTGTTGAGAGTGGCCTGCACTGCATCAGTATCAAATGGCGGTTGACCAACGAGCAATGTATAAAACATACATCCCAATCCCCATACATCAGCTGGAAGGCCGTGCGATGTTCTAGCTATAACTTCTGGAGATATGTAATTCGGAGTACCACACATCGTTACATGACGTTCGTCGGGTTGTTTTAATTGCGCGGCTAATCCAAAATCTGCAATTTTTACATGCATATCTTTGCTTAGTAGCAAATTTGAAAGAGAAATATCGCGATGCATTATCCGATGCGAATGCAAATACAGCAATCCAGAAACAACTTGCCGCAAAATACTTGCAGCTTCGAATTCTTTCATTGGGCGATGCATTGTCTCTTTCATATAGCGTTGTAATTCTCCATTATGGGCTAATTCCAACACCAAATATACATAATTTGCATCTTGAAAAAATGTATATAACTCCAAAACGGAAGGGTGCTTTAACCGTGAATGTATTTCGATTTCCTGTCGCACTCTATTTACCATTCCAGCACCCTGGATTAATTTTTTGTCAATCTGTGGCAATAAATTATCGTCAATTAATGTTTCTTAGAGGCCCAAATTTATAAAACATTACCATTTTAATGGCAACCATTTGACTGGTTTTCAAACATCGCGCTTTATAGACGCTGGCAAATCCTCCTTTTCCAAGTAAATGCAGTACTTCATAATCCTATTATAAGAAAGTTTAACATTTCACATTTCATCTTCAAATTTATGGATACTTACGTCTATTTTTTCACCAAATGCAGTTTGAACGGACATTGCTATATATGCTTACCAAAAATATTTAAATTAAATGAAATATTAAGGAAATATAAACAAAAACAAATAAATAAATTAAGCTCTGCATTTGTTGCTGTACTTTTCAAATAAGTCAGCCAAACATGAAGCGATTACTTCATTTGTAATTATCAAAGCAACCGCAGAAAGCAGCCTCTTACTACAAGCCGTGCATTTTTTTGCAGTGATGCTCAACTTATTTTAATTAATTTAATATATGTTTTTATTAACTTTCTTCGAAATAATTTTTGAAGAATGCGATCTTTGTCGCGAACGTTTAATAACGCCAACTGTAATTATATCATCAGAGTCATTAATAGACCTGTTTTGCGTCAAAAATCAAAGGCGCAAGCAATAAGAAACTAGCAGTAGAAACGACAATGCTCCAATAAATAAGGAAACAGTATATTTAATACAATTTTGTACTTACAAAATAATAATTACTTTTATATTGATAATTATATTGAATCGTTGGCCAAATTATAAATTAATAAATTTGAAATTACGCATATATACAATAACTTAATTTTTAAGACGCTAATAATTGGCATCACATAGATATTTATTACGTTCGCACATTTGACTCATCATTTCATATAGCAGCAGGGCAAGACATCACAGAATAATTACGTAAATAACTAAAAACATCATTGTGGGTTCAAGTTCCATATTTGACTATTAAATAATCTTTGTTTAGTTTGAGGAAACAGATGGCTAATATGGAACATGCTAATCTACTGCAATACACATTTCATATACTGCTATTAGATTAGAGCTTACAGCAACGCTATACTGACACTTGATATGTAAAATTTTAAGTTGGCAGTGCCTTATATTTTTCACAATGAATTTTGTAATCGGCGAAAGCTAATACAAGCTTTTGATTTTTTAGAGATTTTCTAAATTTCTTCTCGAATCTACGTTCTTTACCAAAATGAAATTATGCTAATAAATGGTTAATATGACTTTCGGTTAATATATTAGCTAATTAAATGATATATATTTATGCAAATTAAAGCAATACTGTGTACAAAACCTCGCCAAAGTAGATTTCACAACACTTTCCCAGAAGTGATTTTAAACGCATTTTGTCTAGACCCTGCGGTTTAAAAGGCAACAAGTCCAATTGTGATGTATTTCCATCGATTCCACTTGAAAAATATTTATTAATATAAAGCGAAATTAAAAAAAAAATATGTGTGATTATACAAATGACGCAAGCGGCACACCATATGAGTTTTTCCTGTAGCATACCTGATAAAATAAGCTGCTGTGTACAACGCTGGTCTATCGATATAATATAGTAAATTGGTAAATATAAATCACACTGATTGCTATTTTTAAAATTATAAATCAAAAACGAAGTTTAACCTAATTTATTTTTCAATTTATTTAATTCTCAATTTCTCCTCACAGGGCTGCATGAGATTGCAAATATCCCCTTTTCATGGCCATCAGGCCTGCTTATATATGTTCTATTAATTTGACATTTCAGTCACTAACCTCAAACATGGGCCAAAAGTGACAAGTTAAAATAACTTTTTTTTAGCAACAATCGAAAAATATACATATGTGTATTGACATTACAAAGAAAATATATAAGATCATATAAAGTGACACGCTGGGATAAATATATTATTATTGTTAAAAGTAGATAAAAATTTAATAGTTTTATAAAATTTTGATAAGTGAAAACACATAGAAAATTTATATACTTATACAGTGTTGTGAATTTACACAATCGCCAAGGTGTTCGGTTCTGTATTATTGTAAATAACTTAAAATATGGAAAAGGAACGTTGCGTAAAGTATGCCGGCAATGCCTCCGATGAAACTCACGAGCGTGTTGAATTTTCACACAAGAAGCACAAAAAATCAAAGAAGAAAAAAAGTCACAAAGCCCGTGAAAGATCTCAGATTCATAGTGGAAGCAACAGCTTACGGCGGCATCCGTCTTCCAGTGCGAATATGAAAAGAAGAGAACGTGATGGCAAATCGCAATTACTGAATCAAAGTGGTGTAAATGATGTCGAATACTCGGATGTCAGTTCGACAGATTTCTCTGATCCGGAAGCAGGTGAAATTGATTCAGATCGACCCGACGCTGGAATTAAATGCGCTAACAGCGGGTCGTACAATAAATGCCAAAATGAGAGAAGTTGTAAACAGATTAAAGATTCTCATTCACCATTGACGAAATCGTTGATGAAATCCGATTTGAACATTAGCAGTGATGAGGAAAATTACAGGTAAGTCGTATATAGAGAAAACACGTATTTTAAAGTAAATCATTTCATGTGTCTCTAATATTTTTGAACAAACTCAAATAAATAAATAAAATCAAATAAAGTACATTTGGTAAAAATGAGAAGAAAATTTCCGAATATTTGCAATTTAATAATCATAGGTGGATGGATTGTAAAAAAAATATTGGTTTTAATATAAAGCCGCACAAATCTGATAAATTATTCCATAAAATTTGTAGAAAAAAACGGAAGGAAAGTTTAGAAAACCTGTCAAAACTTTCGCCAAATCGTGTCCGACGTATTATACTTGGTTCTCCGGTGCACGTGGCCACGAAGGCCAGCAATTCATCTGCACATAATGTTTCCACAAAAGTTTTGGAAAATATAAAGGACCGCCATTCTGTAGGTCCGTCCAATGTTAATTGCGGGAACAATCATAACCCACAGAAAAGTACGCCTGCCAGCGGTGATTCGGACTGGGATACAGCACTAGATCCTTACCTAACATCCGACACTATTGATACTGATGAATTGGAAGCGGAATTGAAGCGGCAAAAAAGAAAGAAAAACAAAAAGGATAAGAAGCACAAGCGCAACCGAAAAGCAAAGAAACGCAAAAAGAAGCGAACTAAATCGTACTCAAGTATTGATTCAATAACCGACAACGATTTGGATATGGTTTTAGAGGCCACAAAACATTATACACCACCACCGGTTACAGCAATGACAACCAATTGTCCGGATGAACGCACCTATACTCCAATAAAAGAGCGAAGTCCACAATCACCTGATACCCCGCCGCCTGCGCGTACTAATAACAATAATAGTTACTACTCAGAATCCGTAAGTCTTTCGGGAGCGGGGGTTGGCACGGGAGCAACTTCTCTTTTAAATACATCTAATAATCTCATCGGTCTGCAGGTTATTGTAACGAATCGAGGTGGTAGTGCACGACATTGTACGCCCTCACGCAGCTCCGCTAATAAAGGCAGATTCTCCAGTGCTCACTCCCCGCACACACCACCACTATACGCTAGTAGTGTCAGCAGCACATCGGTGCGTGAAGGACGGGTGAATTCTCGATATATTTTAAGTCCAATTAAGGAAGATCATCGTCACCATCATCATTTAAATCGTTCAGATACAGTGAGTTCAAGCAATCATCACTACCACCAGCGTCAATCTGCTATAACTAGCAACGACAATCGCAAATTTAAAGAGGCAGATCGATACTATCACCACCAGCCAACTACTCCGCCACATAAAAAGCGAAAATTACATGACAGCCGCCCATCTACCTCTGCGGCCGTATACTACGATCAGAGCCGTCACAATAGTAGTACAAGCCGTACCGTACGTGGAAACGATTGTGACCGCTATAATAGGGAAAATTACTCCCGACGTTATACAAGGTATTAATTAATGTAGCTTTGAATATTGACTATTAACATATTTTTTCTTTTTGTAGAAGTCCGAGTATAACTCACTCCCGAGTTAGACAATCCCCAAGTACATCCTCTGCTTACCGCATCACTGGTACTCATAAACACAAATATACTACGTCATCCCCCTCTCCAGTTCGCTCGCGATCATCCAAGCGAAGCGATCGCTTTCCATCACGCTCACGCTCACCACGTCCAGGTCGCTATGCAGATTCATCTTCTACGTCGCCCATAAGTGGCGCGACGTACAATCAAGCGAGTCATCCTTCAACATCACGTTATAGACATACCCATTTGAGACGTTCGCCCATTAGCGTGTCACGCAGCCGATCTCGTTCAAAATCCTCCTCTCCGCCTAATGATTTAAAGCAGAAACGAATAGAATATAGTAAGAAAATAAGCGAAACCAGCTTATTTGCTGAATTGGTGAAAGACAAACATAAAAGGCAGAAAGCTCTTCAGGTATAACAGTCGCTCCTCTATATATAATGTTGCAAAATGAAACATAATTTCAATTTATATCCATCGTTTGACGCGAAATTTGGTGGTCATTTTGTCGTTCCGTTTTTAACATCTAGAAACATTCATCGAAGACTTCATTATAATGAACTCGATGCTATGATTAGATAAAGTCGTAACTAGGATTAACATAGCAATTTGAAATAGCGTTTGAGAGGTGTATAGGAGTATGAAGTTAGTTTTAAAGGGTGTAAAATATGAAGTTAGTTTGAAAGGGGAAGGTGATATGCTATCAATATTATGTTTTAATGCGTTTAATTTATAGTAACTGAATCCACAGCTAACTTTATTGCATTTATAAATGCCTTCCTTTACTCACATTTAAATAAATTGTGATTGTGATAAGTGGGAGACTCATCCTAAAAGATACAAATTTCACCGAAACGCTGGCATTTGTTTTTTTGTTTAAATATTTCTTATTTCTTTTTGTCTATGCAGGAAATTATCGAGCGCCAAGAAGAAAATAGCAATAGTAACGGAGCTCTGGCAATAAATGAGAATAGCTCATCTGTCGATAGTGGTACTGTTAGGACTGCAACAAATTCAACAAATACACAAGCAAGTGTATCATCAGATGCCAAAATAGATGCTGCGGTAATCAATTTAGAACCACCGGAATCTACTGTTACTAGTAATGGTGTTTACAATAGAACCTCTGTGGATATAAATAACATTCCGATGCCTCAGTTAGGATGCAAAACTACGAGCAAAGAAAGCGGCACTGACGAAACAGATAGAGTTTCGAATGCAGCAAAGCAAAGTGATCCTATTAAAACACAGAAACCTAAAAGCCTTACAGCACTGCCTATGCCACCAGGTATGACGGCTGCCGACTTGAATGTGGCTTCCACTCCTTCACCACCTAATCATCATAGTACAGCGCCAAAGCATCAAGCTATCGCAAATGTCAATGTTACACCAGCACCTCTGAAAAAAAGCGCACTTGCGTCTACACTGTTGACCCCAAGCAAAAGCCTCTTAAATTTACCTATGCCTCCCATGGTTCCAGGTAGCGAAGAACTCAGTGGTGATGACGAATTGATTAACAGTCCTGAAGATTTCGACGCTATTACCAACAATGTAAACAACAGCCGCGTTCAAGCCAAGACAACTATAAATGCTGGATATCCTTGCATTGCAGCCGTGAAACGTAAACGTCCAATAATATTGAATCGGCGGGATTCACGAAACAATGTTCGAGATTGGGGTGATCGTTGTGTTGAGGTTTTCGAAACAATTGCCCAAATTGGAAAGGGTACATATGGTCAGGTGTATAAAGCCCGCGACCATCGCACTAAAGAAATGGTGGCTTTAAAAAAGGTTTTGATGGACCATGAAAAAGAAGGGTTTCCCGTTACTGCTGTTCGTGAGATTAAAATACTTCGTCAACTTAATCATCCGAACATTGTAAATCTTCATGAAGTTGTAACTGATAAACAAGATGCTCTTGAATTCCGTAATGATAAAGGATCATTCTACTTGGTTTTCGAATATATGGACCATGACCTCATGGGTTTATTGGAATCTGGCATGGTTGAGTTTAATGAAGAAAATAATGCTAGTATAATGAAACAATTATTAGATGGACTGAACTACTGCCACAAGAAAAATTTCCTACATCGTGACATAAAATGCTCCAACATCTTGATGAATAATAAGTATGTCATCTGATGTTATCCATTTTTCAGTAAATTCGTTCACTATTTTTATTTCCAGAGGGCAAGTGAAATTAGCAGATTTTGGTTTGGCGCGACTCTACAATGCAGAGGATCGCGAGCGTCCTTACACAAATAAGGTGATTACTCTATGGTATCGACCACCGGAATTGCTTCTTGGCGAGGAACGTTACGGTCCCGCTATTGACGTTTGGTCATGTGGATGTATACTAGGAGAGCTTTTTCAAAGACGTCCGTTATTTCAAGGCAATTATGAAATGGCTTTGTTAGAGAATATATCGAAAGTATGCGGGTCTCCAGTGCCTGCAGTTTGGCCAAATGTCATCAACCTCCCCCTCTTTCATACACTTAAGCAGAGACGTCAGCATCGAAGACGTTTACGTGAAGACTTTGAATTTATGCCTACTCAGGCATTGGACCTGCTCGATAGGATGCTCGAATTGGATCCAGATCGACGCATCACTGTCGAAGATGCTCTAAATTCGCCATGGCTTCGCAATGTCAAACCTGAAGAGTGAGTCTTACGTACTTGAACTTTGCACGAATTATAATTTCTCTTTCGTAGAAAGAATTTTGTATGTTTGCGAGGGGTTACATGGGTTTAAGAAGTAGAGAGAATATATATGTTCTCGAATTTAATCATTTAAGCATTTAAAAGACCAACACATAAATTATATTTTTCAAAATTTCTATTAAAAAATTTTGAAAATTAATCCGTTCGTAGTGACTTTATCTGAAATGAAAAAACCAAATATTTTTTTTGTCAACTTGCAATTTTGGCAGGATAGTATGCTAAGAACTACATTTCTCGGTTAAGTTTGCACCATGTATTATTTTGTGAAACAAGTTGTCGTCAAAGATAAAAAAACTCTTCGTTTAAAGCATTAAGCATGAGATAATTCTATTTACAAGGAATCGGCAAATTTTCAATAAGATTGATGCGCTCGTTTATAACAAAATCGTCTTCGCCGATTTCAAAAATAAATTTTCGAGAAAAACGCGTTTAAGGTAGTAGACGATTTCCAAAGGCTGTTTTATATTGATACTTGGGACTTTGGAAAAAAGAATTGTGACGTTATGGTATTAGATAAAGGCATAAAAATATGGATTGTTTGAAATTTTAAAACCCATGTAACATCTTAACAAACCCTTTTTCTTTTTTTCTTTTTTTAGAATGCCCGCCCCAACACTGCCTACTTGGCAAGATTGTCATGAAATGTGGAGCAAAGAACGACGGCGCCAGCAGCAACAACAACATCATCATCACCAACAGCAGCAACAGACACATAATCATCCTGTAACGCCTACAACAGTGGGTGCGGACGCGTAAATGTCGTTATAACTGATCCGGCAATCAAGATAACTGAGAATTTTCAACGCAATAGGGAGCATGTATTACAACGTCTACGATGTGTACACGTATGCCTCTGGAGCCATTAGCACCATAACAAAAGGGAATGCAAGAGATACTCTTCGAAATGCTCAGCTCACCATTTACCGTTGTAAGAGTCTTGTATTTCTTATTATTTTTCTTTATTAATTATGTTTTAACCACTCGTGCGTTATAAAATTAGTTTAACTTTTCTTTTTTTTTTTTTTTGTAAGCTGCTTTCGGTACATTTCTATTACAATTAATAGCTCTTTTTTTTTCTGTTGTAATTTGAACCCGCAAATACCAAAACATGTTTTGCAGAGAGGACGCAGCCGTTGCTGCAGTGTAGATTTGATGTGTAAATAAAACGAATAAGCCCTTGTAATGACTTTATTATTTAATGTAGGCCTTTTTTCTAGCTGTAGTAAATCAAGAAGATTTACCAATGTATTAATATGTTTATCAAAGTAAGAAGAAAGACCAGCATTTCGCTTATACTTTAAGAATTAGAAGAGTTAGGAATGCATTGAGCTCGTAGTCGAAACGTTTACTCCTTTAATATTGTCTGTTATAATACAAATACAAACGCACTTGCGAGAATCGATAAAACTAGGAATGGTTGTTCACATTTAAGCGATAAACAAGCAATTAAAGAAGATTGCTTAAGAATGTGTATAGAACAGAAATACAACTGTGTCAGTGTATGAAATCTATGGTATTTTGATTTGAGAATTTGAGAAAATATAATATTTTTATTACTGTGTAAATAATATAGTTTTTTTATAGTCCTTATTTTTTACATTTTTAAATCGACTTTAAAAAAACAAAAAAAAAAACTATAGAAAAAGATGTCGTAATGCACCTAAAGGTCGAGAAAGAATTGCTGAAAACATACGTTAGGTAGACAACAACAAACATGCCTAAGTACTCCAGAGAACATTTATAAGTACTTATCGATGTGAATAACGCAAATGTATCCTTAACGATGCCCCTTAACAAATAGGAAATGAAAAAGCCACAACCAAATCATATTTTTATATTTTATCTTAAGCCTTTAAATATTGTTTGCTTTATTATTGAAAGGTAAAGGAAGTTATAAAATGAAAGCTCTTCGAAAATTTGCATAAAAAATGGGTGCGTGTGAGACTGAAAATTAGTATACAGTTTAAATTAACACATTTAGGTGAAGCCTACTACAAATTACTAACATATATATATGTCTGTATATAATTTGCATTAAAAGAAAATATCATATTATGAGTTAGAGGAGGATTCACCTTGAATTGAACAATTTTTAAATAAATTAAAAACATGCTTAAATGGTGGCATGTAAATGAATAAATTACAAGTCCACATATATATATATATATATAAATACATGTATATGTATATGAATTAATGAATAAGGATTGTAATCTACCTATCTATTAGAATTACGTGAATATTAATATAATAATTATCAGTTTGACATAATATTATTGTTAAAGGAATGATCAAAACTTATGGTGTCCTTAAAATTGAAATAAATTTAGGACAATATTTATTTAGCATTCTAATAATATAAAATAAAAATAAAAATAAACCAATTCTAAAAATCGAATTCGTGCAGATCGCCGGTTTTATTGGTATTAATAAAACATAATACAAGAGGGAAAGAAATATCCCCTTACACCACAAGCGAGGCATTAAGGATAAAGGTATTCAGATTGTCTAAACTATAGATCAGACGGGATTAAATTGCGTTCAAATATTTGATCGATTCTGTTGTTTAAAAAAGTTTAGCGGTGATTATATGTGAAATGTTCAAGCTACACCCATTACCCACAGATCTTTTATATCTTTTTATATTCGATATCTTTAAAGACTCAAGGTGTGCTACAAAATATAAAATCGAATTCATCGGAAGGGCAGCGTCGTAGCCGCCATTTTTACGCTGTTATAAAAGAATTTCGGAACCTTTGCTATGTCTTTGTAGTAGCAGTATTCAATTGTACACGCACACTAGAGAAACCATCCTCGATCAGAGTAAAATGTTCTACATTCTATTTACACTTTGTTTCTGTTATTGGAACATCAACGATAACAAAAAATTAAAAAATTAAATATTATGAAGAATCATCTAAAGATCAGTTTGAAATTGATCCCTAACGACCGACTGACACCGTCCACAATTAACATAATGCAATTGTTAGTTCGATACATTGGCTATCGAAAAAGATAGAAAATGTTATTTATTTGTAAAGTAAGTCGAAATTTTTAATATTAGTGAATACCTGATTCCTCTTCAATATGAAATATATATGGATAAGAAAAAAAGGACTTCTTTACAATGCAGAAAACTCTTAGATCTCAGCAATTTTGAAATATGTATCATTGGTTCTTACATCCCAGTTTCGTTCTGCTTCCAAACGCTATTTGTATATATAGAAAGTGCGGTGGTAAATCGAAAAATATTCCTCTACTCCATTCAATAATTTGCACACATTTGACAGAGGAGGATAGTTTTTATAATAAAAAAGTATTTACAAGATAATACTAAAATTGCTATTGTCGTGATTGTTACGATAACTTAAATACAGACTTCGTTTCATTGAATAGCGATATAAAGGAGAGACAATTTCATTTACAAGGTTCCTTAGTGTACATCGGTGACTAGTGTCTGTCTGCTTTTATTTGATGTATTTGCATTTTAGGTGAGACTGTTTCAATAAATTGGTAAGCAATTTTCGGATGCTTTTAGTCCTAAAATAGCAAAGGCAGCGTACACTTGACACATTTCGACGGGGGGAGTTAATTTAATTCCAAAATATTCCCCATTTAGGTTTGCAAACTTAATTGCGTGATTTGTGCATAATAACCGACTTTAAAGCAACATGAGATATTCAATTGATTTTATTTTGATTAAATTGGAAAAAACTTTATTTTAATTTATATACTTTACGATTATTTTTTTGATAGGACAACTTTGAAGACATAAGCAAGCACAAGTGCATGCGTTGCAGATAAGATAGTGAGAGAAAAAGTTTTGAATAATCTTTCCTAGGAAGTTATAAACTGTAACAAATATATATCGATTGACAAGCTAAGCTATAAGATGAATTAATTGAAGTCACATGAAAGTTCCACAGGTTCCATCCATAGTTCGTAAAAGCGAAGGTTTTTTTTTTTTCCAAATTTGCATTCAAAACGTGAATGAAGCGAATGAATTTCGAGTCTGACACTTATTAGCCGGTTTGATATGGAAACAATTTCAAAACATACCTCGCATTAGTAAATAGTAATAATAAGGTTTCTATCTCGACGGTGAACAACGAAATTAGAAAGTTTTACTTCAACTAACAATTTACAAATACACTGAAAGCGATTACTTTTTTTATGATTTTACTTGATTGAGAGAGAATATTGCGAGAATTTTAGGTAAACGTGCGTTAACATATACATTGACCATCCGACCATTTTCTGAGCATTTAGAAAACTCTCCACGGCTCAAGGCAGCAATACATTCAAGTCGTGTTTAACTTAATACACAAATTTATAGATAAATATATTATCAATTGTCACTTGCAATTTTTTTCAAATGCTTTTATTGGATTATGAATTAAGAATAGTTGTCGTCATTATGCTCTACACCATTTGTGGTATAAGGATATAATAAGTTTGTGCAGATGTGTATGCAACACCTCAGACCAACTCAGACTCAGCTTTTATTATACCGATCGATTCAGAATTATTTTCTAAATCGGTGTATCCGTCTTATCCGTCCATCCGTCCATCCGTTGTTTTATTTTGGTTTCTTACGTTTAACCTACAGTTCGTAATTTTTGAGATATTTTAACGAAATTGAATGCACGATATGTTTTACCTCAAAGACGAACGCTGTTGAATATGAATCGAATTGAACCGCATTTATGATCACTTCCCATATAAAGTCGTTACATGAGGCCAAGTATTAAACAAAGCGGTGTAGGGTATTTAATTGTACGCCATATGTCACTCTGGTGTTTTTACATTTTTATTTTTATATATAAGATTACTTAGTAGCATTATTCGCTGATGATAGAATATAAATTTGCAGAGTGGTTCCGCCTATGTTGCATTTTCGATTGCAATTTATATTAGCAGATTCTCGATAAAATAAAACATTAGGACCGTTAATGGAAATTAGTGCTTAACTGATAATATCAGTACAGATAATTTTAGCCCCACTAAGCCACTGCAGGAATAATTCTCCAAATTAGCTATTTTTTGTTACCCTAAATTCACTTAGCTCTATATAATAAATACCAGATGTTTATATGTTTATTACGAAATTATTATAAAATTTATGTTTCCTTTATTTTTTCTAGCTGTTATTCGAGAAGTCAGCCCATTATCAAAACTTAATCTGTGGGGAGTCAACTGAGCGCGTATGAGCAAAGTTTCAGTTTTTCTAACTTATTATATGCTTGAAGAAATCCGAACAGTTAGAACTTCAAGCTATATACATATATATAACTTTATATATATATGTATATATAAACATATTTTAAGGGATTTATGTTTGCGTATTTTTGAGTGTTCGAATAGAATAGCAAAAAGCTAATATAAGCGCAACCCATCTTGATGAAGTTAACACGGTTTAATGTATGCTGAATTCAGCTGATGCCCACTGTCGACAACCTAGAAAATTATAATTTAGAAACACTCGTAGTGTTATTTTTTTTTTTAAGTTATAACATTTGCTTTAAATGAAATTGTGTGAATAAATTGTGTGGGCTGCGACTGTAGGCAATTAAAATAAACCGCACATTAAATATAGTTTTTCGTTTACATTTTTTAAATAAATTTTTGATTTCGCTAACAATATTATAAAGAAATATAAATTTATACGTATGAAAATTTTAAAGCATATCAATCATTTCACTTAATGGACTAAACTTTTTTTACTATTGAAATTTAAATGGTAAACACATTGGAAATTTTACTTCTTTCTAAACAGTTTGATGCAATAAAATGTCTCGCTTAGAGGTGGAAAATTATTTAGAGAATATGTTGTACTGCAGAACTGAACAATGTCTGCATATGCAGGCAAGGGCTAAATTATTTTTTAAAGCCCGGCCCACTTGTGGTACAAGGGTATATTAAATCCACAAAGTTATTATACCAAAATATATAACGAAAACGATTCTGAATTGATCCAAGCTTGTGTATCCGTCTGTCTCCCTGTCTGCCTTATATGCTTGTGTTCAAGAGCTGCTGGCCGCAATTTTTGAAACATTTTGATGAAATTTGGTATACTGACGTGTTTTGACTCAAAGACTAAGACTATTGAAAATGGATCGCATCGGTCCACTTTTTCGACCATTTATTATATATATATATATAACGACTTCCTTTGAGAAGTCGTTACATGGATAATTGTACAGTTTTTAATGGTGGGTCGTGCCACACTTTAATGTATTTACATGTTCCTTGTAATTATTATAAATCAATACAAAATGATGAACATTTTCCTGATAATATTAAAAGATTAACGCCGTTCAAATGAAAGAATTACTATCGTAGAAAAAAATTGATCTACTAAGTCAACTTTATTTCAAAATTTTGCTTTATAATATTGTGTTGTACATAAGTATATATATCGGATAAAAGCTTTAATTTTAAATAGCTCTAAAGTGTGAGAGTCACAAGACTATGATAACCAGGATGATGGTGATCTGATATACATCGTCCAATTGGAAGCGAAACTCGTTTATATTCAATTCAAATCTTTCCAAAATTCAGTATTCTTATGTTATGGTCACTTACTCTTATACCACAGCAAATAATTACTTTTTAACTTCGAAGATAAACGCAATATGAATTTATCGGACTAGCAACTCCGAAAATGCTACTTCTTATACTCAGGCATTATTAAAAATGAAATATGGATTATGTCATACATTTTTAACAAAAATATATAATAATTAGCTTAAAAAATACCGACATCATTAAACTGGCAAAATATACCATTATCGTTTTAAAGCTATGTTAAATTTCTGCAAATGTATGCAACGCCCAGAAAGAGTTGAGATACACTGAATCGCTTCAGAATCATATTCCAAATGAATTCTAAGCATGTCTGTTCATCTATTTGTCTGGGGTCTGCACAGAGGCGTTTGACCGAAGGACAAAAACTATTGAATTAAATTGAAACAGTTCTACAATCACTCGCCATATAATGTTTTAACTTGTGAAAATGTTCTTATCTGAAAAAAATTTCAATATTTTCGAAATATATTAACAAAATCGGAACATGTCGAAAAGTATCTTGACTTACCAAATCGATAAGAGAATTTTGCTGAACCCTCTTCCATATAATCTTTCCTACGAAAAGTACGCAAAACGGTCTTATTTTTTTAAATTTCATCACAAATAATGATATGATAATATATTGTATGAAATGATATATTGTATTAATTTGATATAAATATTAATTGTATAAACTATGATCGTGTAAGTTACAGTACAAGGATTCTCATGAAGAATAAGCCTTCATGTGATAACAAAGTTTAATTTTTATTGCTTTATGAAAGAAATTGATGAAGAATATGAAGATATTTGACAAGAAAATTATGTTGGATCAATTTAAACGATATCAGCCGACCTTTTTTAGTCGGTTCCCAATATAAAGACTCCCACGAAAATGATGCCATTTACATGAAAATAGGGTATAATTTATGATATTTTATCGCGAAAATATGCAAAGAAGTGTGTTCGATAAAGTTATGTAGAGTATTCAATAATCGGCTTTGCTTGACTGTAATGTTCTTACGTATTTTACAGTTTCAAAAATAACAAAAAGAAAAACGGTTTTAATCTATTTATCTTTGAATCAAAGTTTATCCACTCTAGTGGTCATCCTAAACACTGCAAATTTTAAATAGATAGACAAAAATGATTTTCAATTTGTGTACATATATATATATTGGCATATAGTTATTGTTACGCTGGCCATGTATTTGTGGGCGCAAGAATTTGTCAAGACACAAACGCACGCAAACTATGGAACGCTAGAGAAACAAAAAGAGTATAGATCTCTTCTATCTTAAGCCGCTAGAAAATGCTATCAATTTGGGACAAGTAATTCTTTTTATTTTGGCAGTTGTTTGCTTAGACAAATATTCGGTTTTATTTCATAAATACAACTAACAAGACAAACAGCGCGTTGCCGGAAACTTCTACGCTTCGATTTCTTGATAATGATAATCCGTAGCAAATGGTATATATACAATTTTTATGAAACGGACTACAGATGAATTCTAACACTTTCATACTTACCTCTTAACAGAACCTATTTCTCAATATCTTTAACTCGATATTAATATTATTAATGATTGATTTTGCATAGATGTCTGGCAACTCGGTTCGGTATAGTTACCAAATCAGGATGAAAATTAAAAAAATATGATTTTGAATAAATCAGAACAATTAAACATGTATATATATATAAATTTGTCTTGAAAAGTATACTACAACTATATACAAATATAGATTTGATTGGATGCGTACTAAATACCTCATTAGCCTAATACCGTGAGATCTGCAACAGTCTGGCACCGTGAATTCATGGGACAAATGAAAACATTATTAACATCGTCGTGAGTAGTGGAGAAAAAAATACACATACAAAAATTTCGTTCTTTGTTCTTTGTTTCGTCATCGTGTGTTGAATTATTGGGGTTTACAAGCATAGATTATATTATAACAATTATATTAATCTATGTTTACAAGTGAACATTTTTAGCAGCGGGAGAAGTGGAAAGTAAAGAGTATTTAAATATATATACAGAGAAAAGCAAATATAAAAAGAAAAATAAAAAAAATAAAAAAAAATAAAAAAAAAAAAAATAAGTCATTTGCACAAGTGTCTTAATTTACATATATTAAAAACAGAGCCAACTATTAAAGAGCAAATGAAGAAATATAAAGACAAAATTGACCTCCATTGTACGTGAAACGTTAGTTATTCTGTTAACATAAAAGTAGTGACAAGCAAAGTGTTTTATTGTGATATTATTTTCGGCAATATATTTGAAATATAAAAATCAACAATTATGGTATAATGTTTACGCAAAAACATTGCTAGCCTAAAGTCTCACTCCAAGCCGAGTAAACAATTACATAAAACTGGTTTAAGTGTTGCAGAAGATTGCGATTTCATTACGTCGTGTTGCTATTAAAAGCAAATCTAAGCGACTAATTTGTGTGTCGTGTGCGACGAGCGTGCTATGTATGTATGTGTTGTTTTATTTTGCTTTAGAACTTTCCGTCCAATAATTTTGATTTGATTGATAATCGATAGATTATATCTTCTGAAATTGCTGCATTTTGCATATATATATATAAATGTATGTATGTATATATATATATATATCACATCATACACATAATTAATTTGATCAGCTGTTCACTGTAAATAAAAATTGGTTAACTACTTTTCTCTCTATTTTTAGTTCATTAAGTAGTCATAGTTTTATATTTCATCAATATCTGGACATATAACCTATGAATCTACTGGCTTGGTCCATCCCTACCCAACAAATCAAAAAAAATATATATATATTTCAAACAAACTTGAAAAGTTGAAAAAAGCCAGAAGATAAAAAAGTTAATTTTCTTGTAAAGGCTGTAAGCATTATTTTATTATATATAAAAATATGTGCGTACTTATCTATATATGCATATTTGTGTGAATGTATTTAGCGTGCATTCAATAGCAGCCATAAATCCCAATTGTTTTTTACGGAGACGTGCATGCACATATCTAAATATTTTGCCTATATATTCTCTAATGTATTTTTACTGTTTTTATACCACATTGTATTTGCAGTGGGTCTTCGTTTTGTTTTTGCGTATAATCTAATCGTCTGTTTCATTGGATCCATTTTTAACACGGTAATCGCGTTTTAAGGTAAACGAAGGGAAAGCGCACCTGCAGCATTTGCGGAGTGTGATTACAATCAAGTGAGAAAACTAGTTTTGTGTTCTGCGCGGTGGTAGAGGGGTGTTCCTCGTTGACGTGTGTGTTTTACAAAGAGACTCAAAATTGATAGAAATAACAAAAAGGCTGCTGCAACTGGTGCCTCACCTGAGGACCAGCCGCCGCGCAAAAAGGTACGACGCTCAGCAGCAGGAAACTCGACATCACCTTTGACGGAGTCAAACTATATCAGCGATAATTTGAGTCGGAGCTCTTTTGACACAGAAACGGCGTCAACATCAAGAGCAGCAGCAGCAGCAGCAGCGCAACAGGAGAAACCACTTAATCACAGTAACTTTGAAAAACAGACAAAAAGCGAATTGATCAAAACTGAATCTAATTCAACCAAAATAAATAGCAGCAACACGGACGAAACCAATCAAAAAATCGTATCGGCATTAATTGAAGGGGATATTAAACAGGATATAAAAACACAGGAATCAAATATGCAAAACTCGGCAATAAATCCCTCACCATCATCCGGCGGCCCATCGGCCAGCCCAGCGGTTTCAGAACCTGGGCTTATACCAAATTCTAGTGGATCAGCTGTTAATAGTAATCACAGTGATTCCAGCGGTAGCGCCGCCGTAGGCGTAAATAATGTATCCACTAATGGACACGCTTCAAAACACAATGGAGTCACCGCCAACGATAACAACAGTAATTCAGTTGGAACAAGTGCTTGTGATGATCAAAACGATCATGATGTTACGAAAACTATTTCTTGGCTTGGTAAAACTAATCAAGAGATAATACGACTTATTGGTCAGTACTTGCAGGATTTAGGCTTGGAAAGTTCAGTCAAAACCTTGATGTCTGAATCTGGCTGTTATTTAGAACACCCGTCCGCCACCAAATTTCGTGAACACGTGCTTTCGGGGGAATGGGCTAAAGCAGACGCTGATTTGCAGGTAAAAGTCCTCCGCGTTTTATACAGCATAAACCATTCAAATAAGATCTCCTTAACCTATGCTAAATGATGCGACCTATAACGTACGTTTCCTTAGGTGTACAAATACAAGCAGAAAGACACGCCAAACTAAGATCAAAGTTTGCTTATCTTCTTGTAAAAATCACTTTTAAGCATATTTTCAGATTTGCGACATGATGCTTATGTGGATGTAGTTTGCTTCAAAAATGTATTACGGCAAAATTCGATCTACTATTCCGAGCTAAAACAATTACTTATGATTGCGCAAAATGCTACAAATCACTTCTTTGATCAAAATCGTTAATCGCAAAAGGGGCGCATTTGGGTGCTTATACTGTCTATATCTTTAGTCGATGTCGATAGACGAATATACTTACTCGTCGCTGAGTATTGAAATTTCGATTACAAACGCGAAACTTTAATAATTTAATTTAAAATCTTTCTAGTTCATTTCCATAATTTGAAACATTAACATTTTGAGCTTCTATATAGTGCGCACGATGCTGACGCATGTCTTTGATTGAAGTACTCTCAACCATTTCAAGCCACCACATCTAATAAAGTTACACAATTCGAAAGCAAATATGTTTTCGTCACTTGCAAAATGTATTTATATAAGAGAAGGACAAGTTTTTTCAGCACCGAATATCTTCACATGCTGCACACCCCTACCTTGGGTTGAAACAGAAAGAATTTCAAATAAATTGCAGGATAAAGAGCATATATGCGCATGTATATGTTATAGAAAATGGAAAATAGTATTAATGTTACGACGTTAGGTACATTAGGGATTATATGTATATACACATATATTAACAGGTATAGCCTTCCTCTTCCGACACATGGCTCTTTATGCCAGTTCCGTAAAACCGATTTCGCCGAGTTAAAAAATGCAATAATCAAGGCAAAAATTTATAAATTGCTATCTGTGAATAATGCTATGCATCGATGTTTAGTTCTTGCAGATATGGTTAAATCGATTCCTTTATAAATACTTCTCAAGAATATATACAACTTTTCTTTTACGAATGGTTCAGATTAACTTTTATAAAAATGAATAGGAATAAAAAGACTGAAAGGAAGCAAAGACTGTGAGTGTGAGATTTTAGAAGAATTTTTTGTATTTGCAGAATACGATGCAGAAACGTATTTAATGAAAAATTATATAATTTATTTCAGGAGCTGGAACCTTTGATAAATAATGGAAAGCCTTCAACAATAACTGAAATGAAATTCCTTTTATTAGAACAGAAGTATTTAGAACATCTAGATGATGGATGTCCGCTGGATGCGTTACACGTATTGCGTAATGAACTCACTCCACTTCAGTACAATATTTCACGTGTTCATCAGTTGTCCTCCTACATGATGTGTTCAAATAACCATGATTTATACCAGCGTTCTAAGTGGGAGGGCAAAGGAATTCTTTCTAGAGCTCTTGTCATGGAGAGACTGCAGACGTTCTTACCACCGTCAGTGATGATGCCACCGCGCCGCCTGCGCATGCTTTTACAACAAGCAGTTGAATTACAAGCAGAACGATGCCCCTGCCATGATATGGCATGGGAGACTAATTTACAAAACGTGTCTTTATTGACTGATCATTGTTGTGCTACCGATGGATTTCCTATGCAGACAATCCAAATTCTTACTGATCACTGTGATGAAGTATGGTTTTGTAAGTTTTCGCCTGACGGTCTTAAATTGGCTACAGGAAGCAAGGATGCCACAGTAATAATTTGGGACGTGGACCCCTATAAGTTACAAATAAAGCAACGTAGAGTGCTTGACAGTCGCTTTCAAATGAGTGTAGCTTTTATCAGTTGGAGTCCAGATTCGAAACTAGTACTAATAGGCGGACCAGAGGACTCTTCTGAAATATGCATTTTCAATGTTGATGATGGTCGTCTTATTCTGAAGATGAGCCATAATATTCAGGAGGACAGCTTTTCGTGCGGTGCCTTTAATCGTGACGGAACTCGTTTTGTTTGCGGTGGTCAGAAAGGCCAATTTTACTTGTGCGATCTGAAGGCTACCATTTTAGACTCATGGGAGGGTGTACGCATAAATAGTGTTGTATTTAGATCAGACAACAAGACTATATTAGCTGCCGACAGTCACTACCGTATAAGAGGGCAAGTTAATTATTCATAAAAATTTATAAAAATATTCTCTCACCAAAATTAATATTATCAATAGGTATAATTTTGATAACCCTCGAAGCGATTTTGATGTACTCAGGGAGACTCATCCCATTATGACGTTCTCTGTGAATTCAGCCGATCGATTGGCCCTATTAAACATATCCAATCAAGGACTTCATTTGTGGGATATCGAGGACAAATGTTTGGTGCGTAGATTTCAAGGGATACGTCAAAGTAACTTTGCCATACATTCTTGTTTTGGAGGTGTCAATGAAAGCTTCGTAGCGAGCGGCAGTGAAGACAAAAATGTTGTTATTTGGCACATTAAACGCGAAGAACCGCTAGCAAAATTATCGGGTCACACTAAAACAGTTAACTGCGTTTCCTGGAATCCCGCTTATCCGTCTTTGCTGGCTTCGGCAAGCGACGACGCTACTGTACGCATATGGGGACCCAACTCATTTCATCATGCCAATGCAATTCCCGAGAGCGATGATTGCTCCTCCTGCTCATCGTCATCGTCTTGGAACATGACTTCGTAAGGTCAACTTTTTCAAGACACAATTGCGTTGAACGATGTCAAAACTGCGTCACTTTTACACATTTGATGTTTATTTTTCATTTCTACCTTCAACATATTTATGTTCTAGGCAATTGATTGAAAAGAATTTACAGGAAAAAAATTAAAACAAAAATTTCAATTCCTCACTGATTTTGTTAAAATTTGCAAAATACAGGCAGGTTAAAGAAATTAATGTATTCACATATACATAACTCATAAGATTGATCAGCGAGGAAGGGCTGTTAAAAACACTAATAGATGAACGAATCGTTAATTTCGCAAAAACATTAATATATGTACACAGGTGTTCTTAAAATTGCTCTTCTTTCCCGCGTATTAAAATTGCTTTGAAACCTGAAAATCTTCATTGTACAAAACATTAAACATATATGTTTATGCTTGCACACCTATATTTGTGAAACAGAAAATTTGCTATTATATATATGCATAAATCTGTCAGATGAAAAGAAATTTCCGTAGTTTTTTTTTTTTTTTTTTTTTTATTTTTTTTTACTCATATATGGTTAGAAAGCCAAGCAATGAAAAGGGCACGAGAAATATAGCGATGATATAGACCAGAGGTGGTATCCTTTTGGCTTAATATGATCAGGTTTGTAAAGACGCGATTCGATAATTTATTATTAAATAAAAGGGGAACGGGAAAAATGAAGAGAATTTTTATTCTTATTTTAATGACTCAACCGATTTTCGTAAACACTTCGTTGAATTCGAAATTATTTGATTTAAATTGTCTTCGTTGTTTTCCTAATCGCGATCATTGAAACCTGCGTCATGCCCATTTATCATACATTAAATTAACAGAGATAAACTCAGTTGTTTTAAAAACTGCGGTTAAATATTGTTTAACCTCCTCTTGCATAATAGTTAAGTAAATATGTTCTTATTGAATTTTGTTTTTAAAAATAATTGCAATAAGTATTTAGTCTTTAAAGAAAGGAAAGAGAAAAAGGAAATCTAATTACAAGTAGGTATGTTGTCTGATTTTTAGCGCACTTAAGTTTGTTTTAGCTTTTTTTTTTTTTTTAAATTAAACAATTGCTTGTCCTTGTCCTCGATTCAAGAAACTTGGAAAACCATTCTTTTGGCGTTTTATTTGAGAGGATATATAAAAATAATTGTTCATAATTGCAATTAAACTGCCCAGCATTTTAGAGAAAGTTTTAGTGAAAGTGTATTTAAATTAAGTAAGTTTTCAATATCCATGATGTTGTGTAACCAACTCAAATCAAATTATATCTTACATCAATTGCATTAAGAAGTGAAAATTTTTATATATATATGCAATGTTAAGAAAAACGTTCATTTGTTAGTAATATTTTAAGTTTCTCACTTCAATATTATATAGACCCAAATATGAAGAGGGATAAACTAATTAAGAAATAATCGATTGAATAGGATTACACATACCTGGTAATAATTTTAAGATTATTGAATTGTCGGTAGATAATTAGATTGCATATGTATCTATTGTACCGATATCATCGATATTACTTAATAATAAATCGATAATAAAAAAACCATAAGAATTCTAAGACTGTTTTTAAAAAAAAAAAAAAAAAAGAAGAGAAGAGAAAAGAAAAGAAAAGCAATTAAAAGAATGAAAAGGCAAATTAATAAAGTCATTGCGTTAATCGATGCTCCAAAATATTCATAGCATACTGTAATATAAATTTTTTAACAAAATATGTAACAATTATTACAACTAATGCGCGAAGTCTAGCTAAACGGCTAACAATTACATACACAAATGTCTGCGCACACAAATGATGAGCCATTACAATAATCCGATGTAGATTGATATCAAATTCGGTTGTATTTTCACGCCACAAGATTATCGGCAAAAGGAAAAACTTGGAGAAATTCGCTAATGTATTAGCCTTTAACAGTGTAAAGATAAGCCGTTTCATGTCCTTCTCCAGCACCCACTTAGTGTGCAGCAATAATGTAATGGTGAACAATAGCATTGTGCATAGCAGGTTGTCTGCAAAATGAAAGTAATTTCAAATTTGCTAATAATTGATAAAAGACTCTTTACCGATTATGTTTTGAAAGCAGCACATGTAAAATCCCTGCTCGTAGGTAGTATTGGCTTTTTGCCTAACGACTGGTTGCTCACGTTTCTCACGCCATAGTGCAAACGATTCTAATAATAGTAACATCAAAGACAATTTCCAAAAAAGCTATACATTTTTTATACACATATTAACAGTTTTGGCAGTTTTGTAGATAACGTGAAAAGTTCTCGTACCTTAAAGTCCCTATTGTATAAAATGTGCCTGTACGCTTGCTGGGACAGCAGCACCGTATCCAACAATATGATTACCGGCTCAAATTCAACATACTTATCAACGATTTTGTGACATTTTTCCTAAAATAACGTAAACATGTATATGCGTATTTAATAAATATTTCCAAATATCATTAAAAACCTACACAATTCACAGTCTTAATGACATTGCTATACTTTTTATACAACTCCTTTACTTCACATCCGCAATTAATGCAGATAAAAGTCGGCTTAAAGTTCATTGTGTTGATGTGTGCGTAATTACGTTCATAATATTATTATCACACATACAAAAATGTTGATGACTTTAACATAATTTTTATTATTATTATTATTATTATTTGTTATTTATTTGACCATAGTCTTACAAAATACCGAACGGCGTTTGTCAACCACCTCCGCTGAGGCGACACAGCTGATTGATTTCTTTCGCAGCGAAGACAATACGAAATATAAATAAAATATAAATAATAATTATTTAAGAATAAATTCATTAGAAATTATTGCATTACTGTAATTAGTCACCGCCCATTTACCAAAGAAATCTCTTCTTCTTTAACGAAGAAGTGTCTACTTTGCTCGATAAATGTATGTTGAAAGGTAATCAAGTTTGAAAATGAGCGTATTTCGGTCGCAAATTTACAAATGACTATAAAAATAATCTTAATGCTCATACATAACAAATTGCTTTGCAATTTCCCTTTTCCAGTTTAATAGGGTGAGTATTCGAGATTTGCTTTAAGCCGAACACAATCTTGTTGTTATTTAAGGCCGTTTTGATATGTCCCCCTTTTTTACTCAAGCGTCTTTATACACTTGCGGGGTGAGATATGTGGGAATATTAAATTGATCAAATATAGCTGACATTCATCAAAATTCAAAAAGGTTGCAAGAGGGCTGTTGGCGAGAGAGACTGACATTGAATTCCATATTCTGTGTTCGCCTTAACAATTCACTTAGTGATGATGAAAACATTTTGATAGCAACTTTTCCATCTACGAAGGTGCACTGGCGTTATGGCCAGAAAGCTCTTCGAAACCTTGACCTGAACAATATTGACCCTTAGGGTCAATTAGAAATTTAGTGTTTTCGAACCATTCGCTCTTTGCAATCGCAGAGTGAGAAGTTACTCAAACACTCAAATACTTTGAATGAAATAAACAAATACAAATACCTCCTCGGGTTCTCTAAATTAAGAGAAATATCACTATCGTATTAATTAAGCAGGGATATCGGAATGTATGCAATTATTACTACTTGCGTTAATAATTTTTATACATGGAGAGACTTGAAGTGAATTTAAATTTTAGATATATGAATATTTGCAATTCTCTGGTGAATTATGCCTGTTGCTCTTGAATTGCTTAAACTGCACCTTAACTACAATATGTGTATATTTATGTGTGTGCAAGACCAACACTTAGTTTAGATCAGAGATTTGCATTATATATATTTGATTTTTATTAAAAGAAAAAGTATTGCGCGTCCAAATTAACTTTATATGCGTAAAGTAGGTTACCCTGCAACAACATATGTTTCCCTAGGAAACAACTGATAAGGCATAGTTTGTGTCAAACAAGCGATTATTTATTCTATTGGATAAGGTCAGAAATTAATAGGATCGTCGTTCACTTTAAACTTAAACACGACAAAAGAGAGGGTCAAACGTCAACGATAACGCTGAAAATTGTCAATTAAGGCAAGTCGTGATTGTATCAGATGAAGTTGTATAAACTGTATACGCATCAGAAGGCGTATAGTGGTAATTTACATGAATTATTAAATAAAATTCTGGAAAGGATTTTAAACAATTTCCGCTTTCATTCCTTAGATGCTGATTTGTTAATTAATAATAAGGAGCATCCGGATGCGAAACTTAGCGATATAGTTGAAGTGTATCATCGTGATGATGAGGAAAACACTAGGCTGTTATTACAGATAACAAAGTTCAATGATCTTAAAAATCGCGATGCGATTAGCATTGAATCGGGAGTTGCAACCCAGTTTAAATTACGACCGTTCACCGATGTCATAATGCGGATCGTTGATGTTTATGATGTTGCATTGGATTCAATCGAAATAACGTTTAAAGACCAGTATATGGGCAGATCGGAAATGTGGCGGTTAAAGAAGTACTTGGTACAGAGTGCACTCGAAACTATAATAATATATAGATTTTTAAATATGGTTTGTAAACTTTACCCTTTGTTTCAGACCAACACTTGCGTTTATGTAAATAAAAAAATTGACTACAATGACATGCAAATACGATGCCAAGTGTATGAAATGTGGTCGCAGGGTGAACGCGTTTCTTGTGGTGTTATTACAGACGATACAAAAATTGTCTTTCGTAGTAGCACGTCAATGGTTTATTTGTTCTTGCAAATGTCCTCCGAAATGTGGGATTTTGATATACATGGTGATCTTTACTTTGAAAAATCGGTTAATGGCTTTCTCACTGAACTGTTTCATAAATGGAAAAAACTTGGCTGTAATCATGAAGTTACCATTGTACTCTTCTCACGTACGTTTTACGCTGCCAAATCATTAGAAGAATTTCCCGAACACATGAGAGACTGCCTGCAAATGGATTATAAAGGGCGATTTTATGAGGATTTCTATCGAGTAGCTATTCAGAATGAACGCAATGATGATTGGTGTACAGTTTTGGGACAATTACGTAAACTTTTTACTACCTATCAGTCGACCGTTTTGAGCTATCACTCGCGTGACAGCATTGATATACCACCTGCTTACAATTCAACAGCGGCCCAAGGAAATTTCTTAGAAGTTTTGAATATTTCCCTAAATACTTTTGAAAAGCATTACTTGGATCGTACATTTGACAGAACGGGGCAATTGTCGGTGGTCATTACACCAGGTGTAGGAGTATTTGAAGTGGATCGTGAGCTAACAAATATAACTAAACAACGTGTAAGTAATACCGACGTTAAAAAAATTTACATAAATAGTCTATAAGTCATCTAAGTAACGAAACATTCAGATTATAGACAATGGTGTCGGTAGCGATTTAGTGTGTGTGGGAGAGCAGCCTTTACATGCCGTGCCCTTGTTAAAATTTCATAATAAGGATACGACATTGACATCTGCTGATGATTATTCTTTGCCACATTGGATTAATTTAAGCTTTTATTCCACCAATAAGAAAATTGCTTACTCAAATTTCATACCACGTATAAAACTACCAGCCATGATTGCAAATGCTCCCATTAATATGAATTACAGCAGCGTAAGTAGTAGATAGGTGCGTGCATGTGCTTTATTATTTGCGTATCCTTTCCTCACAGGAAAACGAGAAAAATTTCTTGAGTTGTAATCAGTCTGAATATATACACAATTCTTTATTCGATTATGAAGCCTATGACGATCAAATATTTCAAGCACCACCAGCTCAGGGTACATGGTAAGTGATATTATATTTTGAGTTTAATTTTATATTAAGTGAAAAGAGCGTTACAGTTCTCTGCAACATGTGATACGTGCAAAGAAGACTTCAGTGCCCAGTTTAGAAACTTATGCTTATCAAAACAATGATTGGGAAAATTTTACGCCTATTAAATTGCCTACCTTAAGGCGTAAAATGTCTGATCCTGATATACATCACGGCACGTCGGGAATTTTGGCCGCTATGGTAAAATTTATAAGATATGCAACGTTTAACTTTCCAATGTACATATATATATATATATATATATATATATATATATTTTTTTTTTTTTTTCTTTTCAATATTTCAAGACGGAAGCCACTAATTTATCAGAATCATTGGCTTCAGAGAAAAATACACGTCGTTCGATTGTCTCTATTACCCCTATAGTGAGGCCTGGTCGTGCCTTGATTAATCCTTTTGATCCTTCACATGTTACCATAAAGCTTACATCGAATAGGCGACGATGGACACACATTTTCCCAAAGGGTCCAACGGGGGTACTTATACAGCAGCATCATTATCAGGCGGTTCCAGCTAAGCCGCATAATAATAATTTGAATAGCAGTAATGAAAATGATTACTCATCTTGTTATAATTCCATGGACTATGATCACACCTCGAACTGTTCATTTTCCTCCAATAGTGGTGATATAGAAAAAGTTGATTGTGTGTATATATGATCACACTGCTTAAATATATAAATAAACCCATAATGAACTGATTAATTTACAGTTTTAAAGAAACGCAATAGCTCCCTGTTGAGTCCAACCAATTTAATTACAAATGCCAATGGGGCCACGGCGCCAGCAAAAAGTTTTCTATGGGGCGCTACTGGCGAACAGGAATGGACGCCGGCTATCACTACAGGTATTTGCATTCTTCACAATTATTATATTGGACGCGCGTTTATACGGATTGTTGTGTTATATGTAGCCATTGATTAATTCAGCTGATGTTCTGTTTTTCTTTTTTGTTTTTTAATTTTAGGTTCTTTTTAACAAAATACACGATCGCACGTTCGTAAATATTTCAAACGTCCGCTTAGTGAATTTTGTTAAAAAAATTCTTTTTTTTTTTTTATTTGATTTTCTAAGGCTATTGGTTTTTTAAAGAATGAAGAATTCTCGATCATTAACTGGAGATACTTTAAGGTGTAATTAAACATTTTTGATGGGTTACTAGCAATCTCATTAATTGGCCAATGTTTCTTTTAAATTATGAAAAAAAAAAAAAAAAAAAAAAATTGTTAAAAATACAATGTGCATAAATAATATGCACATGAAAGCAACTAGATGTTGATATTCAGTTGAGTATTGTTTATAAAACACTAATCCCTTGATTTGTACTGCGTATGCGTTCTCCGAAGACTACTGCAACATGATAGAGATTTAATGTAAAATATAAATATATGTTCAACTAAACATTGTATAAATCAGCTCAAAAAACGAAGAGTTGACAATCAACCCGCAACTGCCACGGTAGTGAGTATATGAGAAAGAAAGTTGGTTCATTAATTCTCTTAGTTTGTGCCCTCTATATAATAATATATACATATATATATCAGTCCTATTATAAATCGGTTCATATTTATTAAGTCCAATTTTCATTGCTATTTGAAATTACAATGATTGCTCGACTTGCTTAGAATCATTCTCTCAAATATAAGTTTTTGGCTTTCTCGTCCAGTTGAAACAGTTCAATAATAACTTTACTGGAAACATATTTTTTGTTGCCTTTGTATTTTTAAATTCTCAATTGACATATATATGCAATACTTCTGGAAATATGACGCAATAATAAGTAAAACAAAACACTTTTTCGACTTTTTTATTTCGACAAATCGTCGAGGGAAATAAAGAACGATAATAATATATTTGTGGTAAATAAATACCGGAAAAGAAATTGTTAAAAATAATTAAGAAAGTAATGTGAATACGCAATCTATTTTTTTTTTTTGGTTTTCAAAGTCGTGGACAGTTCCTTTTCTAAGAGTAGTAGTAAAGAAACCGTTTTCATTGAAAAACTACGTCAAAGGCAAAATTTATAAATTACATATCGTAAAAATCGAGGGATACGTATGCTTTCAACAGTCTAGAATACTTGTAACAGTCAGAGGTAACCAATATCGTCGATTGTGAAACGATTTCCGTTTTAGTCGATTCTTTACCGTCATTTTGATTGATCGCTTCTAAGCGATCGACATCACGATGTTTAAAGTGGTTGACGGTCAAATAAAAGGAACTGAGATGGTGATATTGATTTCCATGCCATCTCATAGCGTGACCTTATGAAAGAAAAAAGGCAAAAAAAATGACGATCGTATGAAAGTAAAACTTGGCCACCTCTGATATGCCTAAGTTGAAATGAAATGAGTTCCAAACATAATATTAACATCGTCTAACATAAATATTTGTTTGCTCTTTTAACATAATAATTTATTTCTTTACTTTTATGTGTTTGTTCCTTTTGAAATATTTATGCATACATAATATATATAAATAATTGCAAAATATTTTGCAAAAATGAAATAAAAAAAAAAAAAAAAAAATCATTTAAATACACAGTGAATGTTTGTACGCGTAAAGAATTAAATCCTATAGTTGAAACAGAATCTTCTATCGTTCGGAATGTCTACGAGGCAGAGGCAGATGGCAAAGGAAAAGTAATCATAGGTTAGCAATTGGTATATATTTCATATATACATTTATGCATACACTGTCACATTCTTGTTAAACATAACAATATATAAATTTCATACTTTTCTTTTTGATTAAAAATAACAAATTTGCACTCTGTTTAGTTTATAATAAATTAATAATTAATCCTCTTATACGTATATATTTTAAATTCGACAAATACTTGTTGCACTGTGTTACTATGCACTTCTCTAGTAGTTGTATACATATTGATTATTCGTATATTTTATCATTTTTATTGCTATTATTACATTATTGCTCATTTTAGATATTGCAACGAATCGTATCTCTGCCTTATTTTGTTTTTATCACTCTTAATGCCATCACTATCAAGCTGGCATGAAATTTTGTCCATGTATATAAATATGACGAAATTGTGAATGAAAATTAACGCAAGAACGGAATTGTACTTAACTTGGGCCTTGTACTTCTTTTGTTCACAACTTTTATATTAATTATATCACATTCAGAAAGGTCTATTCTGAAGCTTTCGATGCCTATGTGAGTTGAAATCTTTTTATTTATTAAACTTGAGATAAATATTTGCTCGATCAGATATAGAATATATTTACTAGTACGTTAAAGTGTTATAGTCGATACAGATTGACCTTCCAAAACTTTCCCTTGTTGAATCCAAAGTTAGGAATTTAGTTAAAACTAGAAATTTTATTCGTATAAATTCGATTTTATAAAATGGAATTTGTGTGGAATGCGAACCGACGCGATTCGAATTCGATGGACATTTTTTTTTATTTATTTATTTATTTATTTATTTTTATTCATCTAATTTTTTATTAAGAGCGTCCGAAAGGTGTTTAAAGAATAGAAGGATGCGCGCCAAATTTGTCTTAAAATTATTTACATAAATTTTCATCTTAATAGAGTAAAAAATTATCTTTATTGCCGTTTAAAGACATACTGCTTCTAAGAATTCTTAAATGGGAGCAAGCCTAAAAAATGATAACAATTCCAGATAAGTTTTCAACGTCTATTTAGTATACTAAAATATTTTTCTCACCGATTTTTGCCAAAAAATATTCCAAAGCGGGATATAACGAATTTTTAAAATAAGACGAAGATGTATGGGGGATTGTGTAGGAAAAATGGTCCGATCCAATTTATTTAATGTACTAAAATCAATTTATTTGGTAAATGATTCTGAGTCGATTGTTATAATGAAAGGTGGATCTATCTCCACCTTTTCTGCTTGTTATACAAGTTTGCACAAACGTAATATCTATTTATCGCAAATGATACACAATATAAGAATCCTAGCGGCATGAGTACTTAAAATGAAAAGAAATATATATATATATATATATATATATACACTTCTGCATAAATCAGTGTCACATAAGTCTATAATTAGGCTTCGCACTCGAGACTTTAATAAACTTGAAAGTGAGAGAACTATATATGGCCGCGATCGAATCTTTTATACCCATCACCGTTATTCTAAGAAAAAGTATGAAAATCATACTTAATAATATTAGGTGGCTGCGGTCGATTAGAATAAACGTGGAAATTTATATCCTGTATCTGTTGTAGTTTATGAGCGACAAGAAAAAAATACGGAAAGCAAAGTCTGTTTTGTTGCACAGCCGCGTCTTTTGCCTGGTTTGGGTTAATTTCAAATTTTTTTGCAAATTTATAGGCGATAAGTTCATTTTTGCGAAAAGGAGAATGTTTTCAACATACACTACACAATTGGGCAAACGGACGAATGGATGCATTGGGAATTGAAAACTGGCCAAGAAAATATATACCTTATGGTGGTTTTGAATCTTCCTTCTGCGCGTTTTAAAGGCATTATTAGAAAAAATATTAAATTTTAATACACTATAGTATCGGTTAGACGAGATCGGAAGAGCGGTTCAGCAGGAATGCGCTACAGCATCGCCCATAGAATTTTATGCTTAAATTTTTGAACATTTCACTGCTGTAGTTTATTTTATGAGTAATGAACAAAAAACAGTTATTTATTCCTTGTGAAAAGCAGAGGAGTTCTCAGCTTACGCGGTACTGTGAGCGCGTCCTTCGACCCATTTGATGCATTTTCAATATCAACTTGCGTGCAAAAACTTTCTGCCAAATTTGAAGGCAAAACAGGTTCACTTTTGCGGCCAGGAGAATATATACTTTAGAGATTACTCAGACGGATGGATAAACAGGCTTAAATCGATTCAGAATTTGATACTGTTAAAATATATATATACACTTTTTAGGATCTATGAAACTTGTTTGTAGGTGTTGCAAACGTTCTGACAAAATGAATATACCCCCCATCCTTCGGTGATGGGTATAAAGACCCCTTAGTTAATTAAACGTCTTTAGATGTAAAGCATTCCACGTGAATTTAATATCTCAACACCGTTGATTGACCAATGTTAAGATAATCCCCTAATCT
This sequence comes from Glossina morsitans morsitans, assembly GCA_001077435.1. Classification (NCBI taxonomy): domain Eukaryota; kingdom Metazoa; phylum Arthropoda; class Insecta; order Diptera; family Glossinidae; genus Glossina; species Glossina morsitans. The sequence goes on along the minus strand of CCAG010014093.1, from coordinate 239 downwards.
GTTATCCATTACAAGAACAAATATGAGAAACAAAATGCGAATAAAATCGAATCGAATAAAAATCTTTGTTACTCTAGTGCTCAACATGCAATCGAACCGAGATGCGTTCAACATCACGGATAAAATCTTGTCATCAATTTGAACTGTCATTTAATGTATGAGCTTCCACACTGTTACGAGTTTATATATGTATATATATATACATATATATATATATATATATATATATATATATATAT